>JANCMA020366052.1:0-11477 GCA_024336925.2 Zoanthus solanderi | reverse complement strand
GCCGAAATTAGAGGGATGGAAATGAACACGAAAGCCTACAGGAGTAACTTTAGCATGAAGACAACGACCGATAAAATCAATGTGGCTGACGAAGCGGGTTTGGCAAATGTGAGATTAAAAAGTTTTAAAGCTAAGTTAGAACTAGAACTAGGGAAAGGAATTAAAAAACATACCATTTCCTTGCGGAGTAGCTTGATGAGGTTCGGCATCTGAAATGAAAAAATGGTCGCAGTAAATGATCTAAAATAGAAAACTAACTAGCGGTAACTAGTTTATGCTGCGTCGGTGTTTCTAAAGAAACAATCTAGTAATAAAAATGTAAATTCTACATCGTAAAAGAGAGAATACTTACTGACGTTTCGGACGTTAGTCCTTCGTTGGAGTAAAAGGACTTGAGCTCCTTCGTCGGAGTAAAAGGATTTGCCATTGAGCTCCCGGATCTACAAACTAAGCACACATTAGACCAATATCCCTCCGACGAAGGACTAATGTCCGAAACGTCAGTAAGTATTCTCTCTTTTACGGTGTAGAATTTACATTTTTATTACTAAATTGTTTCTAGAAACACCGACGCAGCTCAAACTAGCTTACCGCCAGTTAATTTTCTAGTTTGTAACTGAGTATGTTCTCCTAATATTGTAGGAGCGAGAAGAAAATATGAAGAAAGCTATTGAACAGGCTTTGTCTGAAGCTCATAAAAAGTGGGAACAAGAGAATGGCAATGAAGCTTGGGAAAAATGGACTCTTGAGAAAGAAAACGAGTTTGAGATGCGTTTGAAAAGAACAATGAAAGAAGCAAAAACAGTTTGGGAAATGGAGCACCAGACAGGTGTGGTTACATGTTTACGTATTCCAAATTTAAGTTGAATGCAGCAAAAGAAGACAAACTTCAAAAGATATTTTCTCATGGATTCCGATACTGTCAATATTGTATCACTCTCTCCACAAACTTAAGATGGCACATGTAAATGCCGAAACATGTCTGTTCTAAACTTTAAAAGTGTTGTGTGTTTTCTTAAAATACTTGTTAAATTGCTGCTATTTAGACCTTTCGGTAATATCATTAGGTGTTGTGAAGTTCTTGATTCAAACGAGTGCAGTAAACGAGTGAGAGCCTTGTAGCACAACTAGATAAAATCTCTATCTCCAAACGCCCATGTAAGATTCAGCTTTTTGTATGACAACTGACGAAAATAATTATTGATGTAAAATCAAATTAAAAATGTGCATCATGAAGGTGCAAGTTTGCGATGAGAAGATACATACAGGCAGTGGCGTAGCCAGAAAGTTTTGTAGGCCCAAAAGATTAATTCACTAGCATATCTCCCTCCCCCGTAAGATAATTTTTAAAACTAGTTCCTCTCGAGGAGTTTGACAGTACAATATTGCATTTTACAGACAATTGAAAATAAACTAATTTTATCACCCAGTCCATATTATACTGTAGCTGCAGCTAAATACTAACAGATGCACGATAACATTAACAGGCACTTAAAAAGATCTGTTTCCTTTAATTGTTAAATTAACATTTTCACTCATTTTTTTTCCTTGTCAAAACAATTTGTAGGCCCGGACTTATAGGCCTAATGGCTGGCTACGCCACTGATAGGTGTAGCTATACCATCGATAATCGTAAGTTTATATATAGCAAAACAGAAGTGAATCTTTGTAGGAAAACATCTCATGGCTGCACTTTAGTTCTTTCAAAATCGCAAGCAGTCAGCTCTTATAATTTACAAACTGTTATTTGCTTTTATTTATTTTGTTTTTGATTTGCCATATTAAAAGGTGTTCAAAAGGCAGTTGAAGAGGCGCGAGTTAAATGGGAGAAAAAATACGCACTGGCATCGACTCAAGATACTGAAAGAGCTGTAGAGTTTGCTCTTTCACAGGCGAGAGCTGATTGGCTGAAACATGAAGAGGAACTGCGGCAGCGTGAGATAGACCAGGCAGTTGAAGTAGCCATTACGAATGCCCTCGCTGAGGCGAGACAAAAATGGGAAAAGGAAGCTCAGATGAAGGTAATGGACTAGTTTGTGAGGTAAAGAAAGCTTTTCGTCCTAGTCCGCATCAAACTAACCTTAAGGGTTTCCTTATGATGATGCTGATCTCCATCATCATCACCACCATCACCACAGTCACTGTCGTCATCAACATCGTCATTTCACAAATATCCTCGTTTTCTCCTAATTTTCACTGTAAGTTACAATTGACAATAATTTTCCCTTTTTATTGTTTTTTCAAGGAAACAGAAATCATTTTGGCAAAAATCTACACAACGAAAACGAAGAAAGCTTTTCCGAACATTGCTAAACAAAATTAGACATGCAGAGAGAAGTTCTGTAAGCATTAACAATGACAGTAACAGAAAACAACTGCAATTAAATCCCTATGTTATCACAGTTACATAGTGTTAACTTTTTACTATAGGAAGTATGTAGCCAAACACAAATCATGAAGGAGAGAATGAAATGGAAGAAAGAAGAAGAGGAACAACGAGCCAAATCAATCGATACAGCAGTTGCTATCGCAGAGATCAAATGGCTAGAGCAGGAGCAGGTGAAGATATCAAAAGCTGTTGAAGAGGCGCTGGCTGCTGTTAGAGAAACTTGGCAGCAAGAGAAGCAGCGTGATATTGGTACGTATAAAGTAAATGAGGTACTTTTGTCTTGTGTTCTGAGATTTTGATATTTTCATATGGAATAGCTTAGAATTCACAAGTAAGTCTCAGGGTTTTCAAGAGGCGGCAGCCGGCGAATTTTGCCACCTACTTGAAATAAATTGGCCACCGCCTTTTGTAGCTCTCAATTACTCAGACCATGCAAATAAAATAAGAACTCTCAGCTCCTTCACCGTCTATTTCTGCACTTTCACCACCTACACTAAAACTTACTGAAAACTCTGAAGTCCAATTTGTTAACAACTTTCAAATTCCAACCACAAATGTTCCATATTTATTTTTTTTGCTATTGTTTATCATCACCTTTGTTTATGTAGATGTATATAGTATGTCTAGTGTTGTCTCGTAATTATATTTTTTGTTTGTCTTCTTCTCTTGTCTGCCTATTGGTCTATCCTTTTTTATTTTATATGTAACATTCATCATACATCTGCGCACAAAATGCCTTAAATTCATTAGTAGTAGTTTATCTGACTCTATTAATGTTTTAACTTAAAAGTTATTTCAGTTAACCTGTACCGATCTGTACTCATGTTTGATAAACAGATTTGTCCACGCTTATTTGTGTATATGTACTATTATTTTTTTTTGTGTGGTTACAATTAAAGATTGGTCGATCGATCGAGTGATTGATTGATTGATTGATTGATTGATTTGAAGGGTTCATTAGAAATGACTAATATATATGTCCACGCTTATTTGTGTTTATGTACTATTATTTTTTTGTGTGTGGTACAAATAAAGATTGATAGATTGATTGAATGACTGATTGATTGATTGATAGATTGATTGAATGACTGATTGATTGATTGATTGACTGACTGACTGATTGATTGATTGATAGATTGATTGAATGACTGATAGATTGATTGATTGACTGAGTGATTGATTGATTGACTGAGTGATTGATTGATTGATTGATTGACTGAGTGATTGATTGATTGATTGATTGACTGATTGATTGATTGATTGATTGATTGACTGACTGATTGATTGATTGACTGACTGATTGATTGATTGATTGATTGATTGACTGAGTGATTGATTGATTGATTGATTGATTGATAGAATGATTGATTGATTGATTGACTGACTGATTGAGTGATTGATTGATTGACTGACTGATTGATTGATTGATTGATTGATTGACTGAGTGATTGATTGATTGATTGACTGATTGATTGATTGATTGATTGATTGATAGAATGATTGATTGATTGATTGATAGAATGATTGATTGATTGATTGATAGAATGATTGATTGATTGATTGATAGAATGACTGATTGACTGATTGATTGATTGATTGCATTAAAGGGTTCATTAGAAATGACTATTATTTTTCAACAAATGTAAATTTTAGTGTACTTGAAAATAATATTAATATACAAACGTATTTTTCAATGTCTGGGTTACGCCACTTTGTAATTCATCTCTAATATGTTTCCTTCTCTTCTGTTCTTTTTAGTGATTTTCTTTCATAGCTTCAGGCTCATGGAGTGATATAATAGGTAGCTCACTTTAGTGAATCAGTCTCTGTTTACCTCTCCAGACATAGCAATAGAGAACACTAAACGTGAGCTTGAAGTGTTGTCGGAAAAAGAACGCCATACGGCCATAGAAGCAGCCTCCAAACAAGTAGAAACACAAATGAAAGAAGAAAATGAACAAGCAGTGCGAATGGCAGTGGAACAGGCCAAGGTAAAGTAATCAGGAATCGCACGGGCCCTGTAAATCATGTTAAATTACACCCTGGTAAATCCCATAACACTATTTATAAAACAGCAAGTTCAAGATCATCTCACGATCTTTTAAAATAAAGTTGTATTACTTCTAATTTTATTTTGATTTCTGGATTTGTTCTTCTATTATTTAGTTATAAAATCTTATCTTGACCAATTTCCATAATCTTCATCATATCAGAGACATGTTGTTTATTTAAAGCATGATAATGTTAGATTTACTGTAGATAGCAAGTTTCCAAACCTTGCCGAGCTTTTTAACAGGCTGTGAAGGCACGGAAAACATGTTATATGTTTGATAGAAATATTACTTTCCCACTTAATTAAGAGAAAGGCGATATACGAAGTTTCTATGTATAGTTTCATTTCTTTTATGAAATTGCGTATTCTCACAACTTGGAGACAGCCAGTCATATCATGTTATTTTCGTGCTTAATAGCGCTATGACAACATACTTGTTGACCAATCAATACTCACGTACTATCGAAATTATTTTATAACTTGTGTTAATACTACTTTAATCGTATCTAGCTCGAATGGATACGTAACCAAGATAACACCAGCAACAACAATAGCGTTTCCAAGATAGACCTTGATCACGTGAAGGATGGACTTTGGAAAGAATTTGAACAATTTAAGGAGATAGCCATTAAGCAGGCGGTGGAAGAAGAGAGAGCCCTCTGGCTGGAGGAGACCGAGGAGCAGAAACAATCCGCCATTAACGAGGCCATTCACTACCTGGAAGACCAATATGCTAAGGGTCTGGAAGAGTTCAAACACAAGGAATTAAGGGAAGCTCTCTCTGAGGCCAGAGAGCAGTGGGAGACGGAGGAGGTCAGGGAAAGAGAAGAGCACGTACAGGTAGAAATTTACAATTTGTTTTCCAAAGTGTTGCAACTGTAGTAGTGATGCTTTAATGTTAGAATATTTTGCAATAAAAATAAGAGAAGAAATTAGACGTTTCACGTTTCGCTAGACGTCATTTTCAAAATGAATTTGTTAGATGAGTTTAAACAATAATTACAAACAGTGTCTTCAGGGAACTCTGTACGTGCCATGGTGTAATAATAGACTAAAAACAATTTGTTAAACTCTGTACATTATCAAGCGTGAATTCCATTAAGACCCTGATTGTAATTATTGTTCAAACTTATTTAATAAATTCATTTTGAAAATGATGTCTAGCGAGAGGTCGAAACGTCTAATCTCTTCTCTTATCAGTTATCTTTATTGTAAAATGGATAAACAAGGGTTTACTATTGAAGAAGTTATAATAATTAGAATGGTGATACTAACAGCAATATTGATAATGGTAATGATGATGATAACAGTCTTATTACTAATGGTAGAATTGATCTTTTTATCAAGCTAGTATGGGTAGCAGGTTCGTACTAGTAGCAGATTCGTACGAGAAGCTAACATGAAGCCTCAGAAATGGGTACTAAGGCCACGTTGGTAGTCTGCATTTCTCCTTAAATCTACTGTAAATAATACAGTGAGCCCGAATATTTGCAGCCACGGACTTCTTTGATCAAAACGGTCAACATAGTAATATTGTTTGGTGTGTTGCTTACTGTATATGACTCATAATGTGTATGTCATTTCTTTAACACTGTTGGTAAAAATCATCCGCTTATTTGAACATCGTTTTCTTATTTACATAGCTTTTCTTTTATTAAAGCGTGCATCTTTTATAAATACATGTAATAAGTGATAATTGGGACAGTGAAATGGACATTGAATTTTAAAATGTGATAAACTAAAAATGCATTGATATACGGCGACAAAAATGACCGTGATAGGTTAGGGACAAGGATGTGGTCAGCTTTCCTGTAAAAAACCTGTATAAGGATTATCAAATATTTTCAAATATGCGTATTGGAAATGATAATTATATTGCTAACTTCTCCTGTGGTTAGAGACATTTTCATAGCAAAGACAAACTGTTATTTATAGAAACGAATTGCTTCTGTACGTGATAATTTGCAAAAAGATCAAGCCCAGTTCACACAGGCAGAAATTGACCGAGCACTCAAGACAGCGAGAGAGACCTGGGCAGCAAGCCATCAACAGGAATTGAAAGAAAAGCTCCACCAAGCGACTGAGCAAATGCGTTATACGATGGAAGAAAGAATAGAAGAGGAAAAGAATAAGTTTGCCGCGTCGGTAAGAATGGCGACCGAAAAACAGTTTGAGAAAGAAAAATTATACTTTGAAAACGAGCTTGAGGAAAGCAAGGTAAGAATACCAACTGAAATGTTTTATTGTTAAGAGATTTTAAAACTGTTTACAGGTATTCAACAATCAGTATTTTGATACAAAATTTCCACTGAAACTTTTGGATAAAACTGCTTCGAAAATTTAAAGTAGGTGAAAAAAATCTGTGTAATTTTTTAGTCACTAGACTTTGTACTTTAGAGTTTGACAATACAGACTGAGAATGTTTAAAAATACCTGTCAATGTTTAATCCGTGTTCACAGATGAAACACAAATAGACTACAAATTCTACTGGGAGCCATCAAAGAAGGGACATGAAATTGAGTCGTCTTTGAGTTAAAACTTCAAAAGAATATTTTAACCAAACAAGGCTAGCCAGTCAAATTTGAATACAGACAAAAGAATACTAAAATAGCCGCCATTTATGAAAGTGGTCTATTAGAAAGCAGGGTTTGTAATATTAAGTGTAAAATTTCGTCCTTGTTCATATTGTATAATAATTATTGATGTAGTCCAGTTTTTTAGGTACCTTACAAGCTCTATAACTTTATACGTGAATCGGATTTCACTCTGTTTAAGAGACCCGTGTATCTCACATAGAATTGAATTATTTAGAAACAGATAGCAGAGATGGAGAGAGACATCCAGCAGCTGCTGCAGAGCACTGAAAACGAGGTCGAAGAAAGATTGCGTATTGCTAGAGAGGAATTGACCGCTGAACATGAAGATAAGGTGGAACAGTCAATCGAGGAGGCCAAGAGGCATTGGGAAGAAGAGCAGGAGGAAGAAAGGTTCGGTATAACGCTTTTTATATCTTCCGGTTTAACTTACATTTACGTTTTAATTTTGCATCGATAATTCACAACTATTGCTTTAGAAAAATTAAACAGAGTAGGTTTAGTAAAATAATGGTTTCACAGCGTCGTGACAAGAACTGTTGGTTTATGATAACTTGCTTGGCAAATGTTTACTTGTTTTTCTCCGCTAAAAAGAAGAAAGGAAACCTCTTCCCTGCTTGGCAGAGGCTTACTTATTTTGGCTCTTGTAAAGAAAAGAAATGAAACCTCTACACGGATCTACTTGTACCCAGCTTGGTAGAGGTTTCCTTATTATTTTCCTCTAAAGAGAAGAAATGAAACCTCCACACGGCCGGAGTGAAAGTTAATCATCGAACATTCACAGCTGCCCCACAAAATATCAAACAGATCCGTGAAGGGGAGACACATTTGGAAACCTCCCAAGCTAATCATGGTTATGACTTCTAACAACTTTGAAGTAGTGTCGATTTTTTAAACCAAATAGTAAATTTAACGTTGGAAGACCACCCTTTCTACTGTCGCAGGATTCAGCTAGAAGAGCAGTACGAGTTAAAGATTAAGTTGACAGTTGAGAGTGCTCGGAAAGAATGGACGAAAGAAAAAGAAGACGCCGTAAAGGTAATTTTTCTAAATTAAATGGAGGGAGGGGTTAGTAAAGGGTCTGAATTTTCAATTCAATTGAATTGCTGAAAAAATATTATTTCGATGATATTTTTCAACAAGAGACGCTTGAAAACATTGTTTGTTCTATAGAAGGTTTAAACGAGAAAGCAAAAAATTTCACCTTCAACCTGAACCTTAAAGAAATGTCTCAGACCATCACCTTAAACAACCTCTACTCAACCTCCGAACTTCAGAGTCGTTTCACCTCGTTCTTTTAATCAAATTCGTTTTTTAAAATACTTCATCCTAATTTTTCTGAATCTGCTCGAAATCTTGAACGTTCATACTCAAATAGAGCTTATATGTTACAAAGAAAAAATACATAGCAGACAGGAAAACGATTTCAGTGGATTATAACATAATGCGAAATCTCAAAATCGAGCTAGTGTTTAGAACCAAAAAAGTTTGTTGATTTCGGCATGTTTCAAACTGAAACACCCATATTCCAGGCTGATTTGAGATTTCGTGGACCGGTCTTGACCAACTGCCGCGATTTCATGATTGGGTATGCAGTCAACCGACGGAGCCCGAATGGCGACAATCAGGGAAAGTGACGATACACTTGTGACACCCGACTCGGCCCGAACGGTTACTCGTTTAAATGCTGATGTTCTTCTCATTACAGAGAAATATATTTACATTCCTTGATATACTATTGTACACTAGAACCAAAAATGTAAAACGAAAAAAAACATCTTTTGAATATGTGGTATATTTAAAGTATTCCAAGAAAACGCTAAAAGATCATCGCAAAACTCGCAGCACTCCCATTAATCTATGATAACTCTTAGTATATATAAGAAATTATTGCGAATTTTTAGTTTTTAACGACCATCATGGTTTAAAATTTGAATTTTGAAAGGCGTCAAATATGGGCGGACGTAACGCTTTGATAGTGCGGTTTTTTGTTTAACAAGATCATAAGATGTGCTCGAGTCAAACGAACTGTATATCTGCTAATGATGAGTAGGACCTTGAGAGCCGTTGTGCAACGAATTACTTTTTAGGTGTAATTTTGTTTACTCTGACAAATCTTTCCTTACAGGCAGCTTGTGACGAGGTGGAACGAAAGCATCAAGAACTTCGGTCCAACGAGAAACGTTCCAGTCAATCAGTTGTCAGCAGACTGAGAGAAGAAGTGAATAGAATGAAGAAAGAACATACTGCAGCCTTGGAAAAACTGAGGAATGAGTTTCGGAAGGAGAAAAACAACCAAAATCACAGCAGAAGAGACTCAAGAGATTATTCAACCCAGGTGTGTAATAAATAGAGTCAAAAATTCAATAGCTCTGATAAATAAACACCAGTCATTGGTGAATAGCATAGAGAGACCAAGGCAAGGAAAACAAAGTTACTGCTGTCCGTGTTCGCACGCTGCTGTTTTTCAATAACCGTAGTTATTCACTTATAAGCCGAGCCATTTTTTCTCACGGCGATCAAAATTTTGGTAAAATTTTCCCAAAACTTGGGTTTCGGCTTATAACCGACATTTTTTTTGGTCCAGAAACATATTTGAAGCACGCTTTGATCATTTTCTTTTATTTATTTGGTGGCTCTAAAGAGGCGTTTGGTCCGTAGAAGTTTTCGGCGTAAGTAAGTTTTCTCTTGGTCTTCATCTTCATCTTCATCTTCAACTTCTTGGCTGTCGATCCCATCTTCATACACTTTATCGTCTTCAGTGCCATCCAAGGCGTTGGAAATGCCACAAATTTTAAACTATTTCTGGACCGTCGCCACGGAGATTTCAAACCATGCGTCGTTGATCCATCGCAGAACAAGTTTTTTTTTTTTCGCATTGTAATAGATTCCGTTAATTGATTTAGAAATCTCAATGTTTTAGAACGAGTTCTATGAGTGTTTGTATGAATGCTTAACAGTTTATATACCCTTGTGCAAAACAAATGCAGATCAATGCTAAGGTATTTACTTAGTTAAGGCCGATTTGTTAATTTCACTCGTGCAGATACTGAATAGCTTATCAATTAATTATATGATCCTAAAATGTATTTCCTCCTAGGTCCGCTTTATCCATTTGTTTCATTTGTGTGTTGAATCAAAGTTTGGGTACTCGGATTATAGCCAAAACTTTTCTTATTTTTTTTCTTTGACTTCTAAACTGAATTTACATCGTTCAAAATGGGGTCTCGGCTTCTAGCTGACATCGGCTCATAGGCGAATACGGTATGATTGCACCGTAATGAGGTGTCTTCAAAAAAAGGTAAAATATTGTGTGTGTTTTTTCCAAAACTTGAAGACTAATATAAATTTATGTTTCGTCTTGAAAGCTTATTCTCTCAGTCTGATAAGAATATTTGTGTATTAAGACTCAAGTTGCTGTTGAGAGTGAGAATGACACCAGCTTCGGTAGTGTGGACCAGATGACCGCTGCCCAGGGTCTTCACGAGCTTAGACAACATTACCTGGATACTGTTGCTAAGATACGGAAAGACGTCATGGAACATGTCAATCAGACCAAAGCTAATGCTGCCAAAAAAATCAGGTGATTAAATACCTTTTCAACTTCATTCAATTCAATCATGTATATGTTTTATAAAATGCCATATGCATGTAACTCGTTTGCTATGAATTTGGTTGATTGCCGCATGTCATCGTGTAGGCGTACTAGCGTACCTTAATTAGAGAAGGTAGTTAAAAATTTCGTAAAGACCTAAGACTATAACACTGCTGCTGATCTTTTTTCGTTCAAAATATTACACATTGTGTATAATGTCAAATTTAATTTATATATCGGTATTATAGACAACAGTGATTGAGCGGGGTCGTTTATATTAACGGTGACAGTGAATGCAAACCTTAGCAAGGGGGGAGGGGCGAGGGGTCCCGTGCTCCCCAGTTTTTACCCCAAATTTTGTGGCTACTTCTGCTTCACAGCAAAGTCTAAGAAATCGGGAAATATTTTACTAGTTTTAGGCACTCAGATTTTGTTTCAAATGGCATTTAAAAACCAGCAAATACCTTTTCAAATAATCTAGTTTGAGAAATATCCCGGGGAAGCATGCACCTGGAACCCCCCTTGAACGTTCGCACCCTCGGTTCTCGATTGTGCCCCTAAACCCTCCCCCTTTCCTCCCCATTCCCCCATCCCCCTCGGTTTCCGATGCTTGCTATGGCCCTGGAATGTGATGGTGATGGAAATGGTTTGAAATTGTCTGCAATCTTTACGAACGGGTAACAAAACACACTTTGACTCAACAGATGCAAAAAAGATCACAAACTATCTTTATTTTTTTTCACTAAAATGAAGGACAAATAAAGAGCCAATTACAGTTCGAATGAAACTTATGATATATCACGGCCGTAGCTCGCGGGGGGGCAGGGGGCAGCTGCCCCCCCCTC
>JANCMA020365948.1:0-11477 GCA_024336925.2 Zoanthus solanderi | reverse complement strand
AGTTTAAATATTATGAACTAGGTGGAAAATTTTAACCTGGTTTAAAAAAATTTGACCTGAAAAAAATTCCAAACTACAACATATATTCCCATTGCGGAGGGTCAAAAAATTCACAAAACCTGGCACCTCTGACAAGACATTTAAGGTCACTAACCAGACGTCATAAGTATAATATGTTCTGAATTTTTTGAATTTTTTGCCATCCAATTTTTGGCATGGAGGCAAATGAAACAGATCTGAAAGTGAAACTAGCACAACTTCAGTTAACTGGGAAGCAAACGGCCAGAATAATTTCATCTGGGAAACAAGAACCTATAGAAAGACTATTTCGAGCAAGATCAACGTGATATGGATAAGTGTAGATGCAGAGAAAATCAGTAATAAAGTAAAAATCAAAATCGAATCGAAATCAAATGAAGAAGTTGAAAAGAAACTCACAGAAGCGGATGAAGAAATGAAAAAACAGGCAAATGGCTCAGTAGCAGACTGCAAAAAGAAAGCAGAGGAAGCACAAGAAGAGGAGCTGAGATTTCAGGAAAAATTAAATCAAACTAAACTGAAGTATAAAACAGAACTTCAAGCTGTGAAATCCGAACACCCATAAATACATGGCCAACAGGAACACGTAGAGTCTTCATCTGTAGCAAGTCTCGGCGCAAAGCTACCAAAACTTGTCATCACAATGTTTAATGGTACTTACATGGCCTTGCCACGATTCTGGGGACAGTTTACTGAGACTATTGATAAAAGAAGCGTCACAGCGGTCAACAAATTTGGATATCTGCAAGAATTGTTGGGCACTAAGATTAGAAATATGATCGAACCCTTGCCTTTCACTGCAGAAGGGTACAACAGAGCAAAAAGTATACTGCAAGAAAAGTATGGAAAGGATATAGAAATTGTGAAAGCATAATGCATAGAAATCCTCGAGTTGCCTACAATCGCTAGCACCAACCCAAGAAAAGTATTGGAATTCAGTGATAAAGTACAGTATTGTATTCACACCTTGCAAACCCTTAAGAAACTCGACCACGCGAAAAGTGTTGTGGCTATGACACTCGATAAGCTACCTGCCATTTGTTGTGATATTGTGCAGACCGATCCAGACTAGGAAAGTTGGAATTTCGCACAACAATTTGAAGCGATTCTACTGTGGACAAGACGAAATCCGGTCAAAAACAAGCCCAAACATGAGCAAAAAACGTGACAAGATAAACCTCGAAACAACGTGGTTGTGTTTATTGTAATGATAAATCTCACAAAGCTGCCAACTGCACAAATGTGAGATAGGTACCCGAACGCAGATACTTGTCAACCAACGGCTGTGTTTTAATTGTGCTTCCGAAACATACGAATCTGTCAATTGTCCATCAAGGTCTAGTTGCCTTGTAAATGTCAAAAATGTAAATATGGATCATTCCATACCAAATCACCCAAAATCCAGAACCCCCCCCCCCCCACGCCCTTTGGTCTTGGATTGGCTTCATTTTGTCACCAAATATGCCACATTCATTGATACTACCAATTCTGAAGTTTGAGCTCATTTGGTCAAGTAGTTTTTGAGAAATGGCCATTTTTCTGATACCTGGTATAGAAAAGGTGAGCACAATTATAGTGGCCATGTAATTTGACACCATGTTCAGACCACAGTTTCTCATTAAATAATCAGCCCACAAACTCAGAACTCTCTGTGGCTCTAAAACAACTGGAAGAGATCACCAGTAAAGCAAAAGGTCAATATTTTACTTAAAATATGAGTGGGTGTGGCGAGTTCAAATCCCAGTACTGCAACTGCCAAGTTTGGGAAGCCAAAAATCCTAGTTAAACTTACTTAAAGCTCCCAAAAATTCATCTACTTAAAGAGTTCCCAAGTGGCATTGATATATGCCAAAATGGTTGCTTAGCAACCAATCCTCAGGAAATGGCGAGTCCCACAATTCCAGGAAAATCGATTTTGGAGTGATTTTCAGTTGGCAGAATCTCAATGTACTTCAGAAAAATGTTGCATTTAAATTGTTTTTATTCAAAGCACTTGATATGAAGTTTATTTGTGCTAAATACCACAAACTATTCAAAAAGAAACAGAAAAAAATGGCAATTTAGACCCCCTGCAGAGTCATAGTAAACTCTTAAATATGGTGTTTTGAGAAAATATTTTGCATTTGAAAGTCATTAAAATAAAGCAAATGTGTACATTTAGGGAATTATTTTGTCATTTGAACAACAATGATAACTATAACTACAAAAATTAATGCACAACAATGCCCCCCCCCCTCATCCCCATGCACCCACCTGTCACTCACACTTTGATTGCCTCCCCTTGGCAAAATCTTATATATTGGTAAGATGTTTTGCAGACAGGTTTTGCATTTCAATAGGGTTTAAAATAAAGTATATATTAACATTATGAAAGAGCACTGTTCAATTATTCCGACTGACCTACCGATTCACTGCAGTTCATAAATATTATTACTGCAATTAACTACAATTTTTAAATTAAGACTGCATAGTTTACTTACATAATTTCTTTCTTTGTCAGTGATTTTTACTGTATTCAGCAAAATAATATGTTTTATACTTAAACAGGCAGGGTTCTAAATAATTTTTGACAATATAAAATGAATATTACTGAAGACTACATTCATAAACACATGAAATTACAAATTCTGCCCAGAGTTGTTGTCCCTTTCTAAATTTAAGCCTCGTTGTTCTTAATATAAAATTTTCTTATAAAAAAGTGTGTATGCATTCAATAAAAGTAGAAAAGAGAACTTAGAAATTTTGAAGTCAAGCTTTCATAAAGCAGATCTTATAATACTTGGATAAGTTATTAAATAGATGCTATCAGCTATATTATGTCTCTATTAATCAAAAGATTGTAGATGTTGACAAAATGTTTAGGGATGCTAAAAAATAAGAAGTTTTTTTAATCTCATTATCTGTAATTGTTAAATCAAGGGATAGATGGAAGAGAAGAGGGAATTTTCGGGGTAGTGGAGAAGAGTAGTGGATTTATAATTTTTTGTTATGTTCTGTTTTTGTCAATTTTATTGATAATATAAAAGATAGGTAGTTGCAAACATTGGAAAATATTAAATAAATCTTACTATTTGCTGATCTAAACGTTATGGCTTTTCAAAGTAATGAATAAAATATTAAAAAATTATTACTTATCTATGATGCAGAGGAGAACAAGGCATTATGAGAGTTTCCCAGTTGGATGAAGAAGAAAAAAGGGCTTTGGCAACTCAGAACTGACAAAGTAACAGATGAAGAGACTGCAACGCTTTGCCTACACCACAAACAAGTCTACATTGACAAATATTCATTTCAGCAAAATGCATACTGTGATCCCAAAAAACGGCACAAATCACAAGTTCGAAAAAAAAGCTCACTTAAGACCCTTGACATTGATGATGCTCATATGTCAGTGCTATTACAGGTGCCTCTGTAAAGCCAGGCCAAAAGTTGTGCTGGAACTGTTTTGCATCTATAAAGAAAGATGAGCTGGAACGTCAGTCGGAATCAGATCCTGAACCAGCATGTAATCCCAATGATGTTGAACTGGACAAATTATACAAGATTATGAAGTGGATACACTTAACAGGAGTTTTATTGACACTAGCATTTCTCCTCTTAAACCATCAAAAATTAGCAGTCAGAATATGGGAACATATGCCAAAAGGAAGTTGTGTCAGTATGAGAGTGCTCTTCCAGGCAAAATGGCCAAGTTGCTTGATGTAGATCCTGATCAGTTGATGCAAAGCAAAGAGCCACAGCCATGCAGCAATTGTAAAGACATGGATAAACTTGTCCAACTCATAAAAGACAAGATTAATGTGTTGCCCACTCACAAGCAACTACAGCTGTTAACACTGGCACCAGAAAGTTGGTCAGTGGAAAAAACAGTCAGGGAGTTCAATGTTAGTGAGTATAAAGTGAAACAGGTGCGACAGCTGAAGGACCATGGCATTTTGGCAGGTCCAAAGCCCTAAGTGGGAAGAAAGCTTTCCAAACAAATTGAAGAAAAGGTGGCAGCATTCTATCAGAATGATGAGCATTCACGCCAGTTGCATGGAAAAAAAGGATTGTAAATCAGTCAAAGGGCCAGATGGAAGACGAAAGTGCAAAAGCGCCTGTTGTTGCTGAATTTAAATGAACTCTATGAACACTACCAAGCTAAATATCCAGAGGACAAAATAGGACGATCAAAATTTTGTGCCCTTTGACCTCTCGAGTGTATAACAGTGGGTTGCAGAGGTTTCCATTCTGTTTGTGTATGCACTTCCTGTGATAAGGAATAAGGATAATGGAAGAAGGAATTAGAGATATTTTACACTACACCTGCTCAAGATCTCAATGAATCAACAAATTAAGAAGATGATGGCTCTCGAGTATGTGATTCAGGAATCATTGAACAGAAGCTTCTCCGAATGTGATCTGTCTTCCTTAAACCAGGTTTCACAAGCAAGCAGAATATGCCAGCATATGCCAAGAGAAAATACGAAGAATATGATATTGCTATATCTAGCAAAATGGTAAGAGTTCTTGATCATTTTTGTAGCCACTGCTAAATGCACTTTCTGATGTTTCACAGCACTGTGGACTTGGAGACCTTTAAAATCATTATAATACGTATTTTGAGTTAACTAATTACACCTATGCAGTTCTACATAGATCTTTTGGTGAATTTTATGTTATGTATAAGATATACCAGTTGTTTATAACTGACAGTCTGAAAAAAATATTGAACTGTTCAGAATAAAATAAAAACTGTTTTCAGTGATAAATGTCATTCCATTAACTTGTTTTTCCCATTTTGTACAGTATTATTCTAAGCCATTATTTTCAGGCATTAATTCTCTAATTGTGGCTTTTAATCCTTTCACTCCCATGGGGGTCTCAAGGCCACAAGAGGCTTGGGCGTGCTTCACTATCTAGGTAGACATCAAAATTTACAACGAAGCAATTTTGAGAATGAGCAGCCATCCACACTTTAATGCTGTACTTTGTTGTTTGGTGGGCATGTACTGCCGAAATCCCAGTCTCCCCTTGAAGGCGATCATTCCTTCATCTACAGAGAGGTTTTCCCTTGGTAAATTGACTCTCTGGCTATTTTTAAGGACCTTATTTAACACTGGTCGTACTTTGAAAAGGTGATCGTAGCCATTTTGACCATATGCTGGAGCTTTCGATTTGTCGACAAAGTAGAGATTTTGTAAGATCTCCCTAAATCAATTTCTCGTAATAACCCACTCTATCCCCTCATTGCACATGAAGGTGTCATCTCGCTAGTAATCTACAATTTTTGGTAAGCGATTGATTCCCGTAACAATAAAAATAAAAAAGAATGCTTTCAGCTCTTGCTTCGTTATGTCCTTACATGCCACACTGACATGGCGCTGCTCGTTGCTTAATAAAGAAGCACCATTCTTCAAGCCATGTTTAATGAACCATGGAAACATTGTTCATCAAAATCATCCATTGATAATCCTAAACCACGACAGTCGTAACTATAATATCTTTGATTGCAACTCCAGCTGTACTACCTCTTCACAGAGTTAAAAACCTATAAATTCTTCTCGAATAGTTCTGGTTGCATCAGTATAAGTGATTACTACAGAAAGATTTTCTTTGTTTGAAACATCGGCTGCATCATCTGCTAAAATAGAAAAATAATGGCTTTCTCTGACTTTACAGGACAAGTTATCTGTAATAAAGTTGCCCACAGTCGCTATCATCTCATTTTGAATTGTCTTCAAAACAATGTGGCATTCTTGGTGCGTTTTCAAGATGTTAGCTAAGTAGTCAATCATCGCTGAAAATTGCCTTGGAGGCTTTCATTACTTGGCTCACTGGCATGCTGGCCTTTCAAAGCGAAGTTGTTTTGACTACATAAAATTACAATTTTAAACAGCAACTTCATGATTTGTCTATTCTTTGCAATTTGCTGCTGCAGTAAGTTATCGAACTGCTGATCAATAGGAGTTATTTGCTGTTGCATTGGTCTCAAGAAGTTATTTACTGCAATTACTGATGCATTACGTGTTACACATTGTCCGTTAAAATGACTCCGAAGCTGCCCTATGTCCCTCGTCCAAAACATCTCGTACAAAACGTAAGTGGTGACTTCACAAGCTTGTCCAGTTTGCTCGAATTCTGACTGCAATGACTCGCAAATAAAACTCAGTGCAGACAGAATGCTCCATCTAAATAGTTAATAAACTAACCCGGGAAATAATTGAAGCCATGAGGGATTAAACTTTCGTAACTTTCTGCCACTCTCCATTGACTTGGGAAATTCAAATTGAGGATTGCTCATTGGCCTCCAAACACTCTCGATCAACTCTTGCTTCTTTTGATCTAAAAAAGAATGGATATCATTAAAAACCATTAAAAACAATGCCAAATGAAGCTGGATTTTTCTGGTGCATATATCTTGCTTGGTTGCGGATGCTGGAGAAGCACAGACAACCTTTCATGCTCTTTCTGGAGGGCTTTTAGCTTCGTTTTTTCGCAATAATTTCTCTATTTAAAAAGCAGTATACAAATTAGAATTAGTACAAACATTGGTAGTATTTATAAAATGACTGTTTTAAACAAAAAGATTAGATTTAAATTAATTAATTGCATAGCGTTATTTCGCATCGTACTTTTGCTAAAGAGAATTTAGACTAGTTATATTAAATTTTAAATTTCGATAGTTGCTGCCCATTAATGAGATTTAAAGCCTTCAGTTTATGGCGAGGATTACAATTGTCATATAAATTTACTTGTGTATTTATGAAACTTTCCAACTTCTTCAGCATGTTTTTGAGGAATGCTCAGGTACATCCCCAAGGCGAGCAACTTTAGCTTCATGTTGAAGGCGCTATTGCTGGGCTTCTTCCCTCAATTCTCTTTTGAGGCTGTTTTTAATCTCAGGTGTTGAGCTGTCCCAGAATGCATGGATCTTGCGCTTTTAGTCGCACTCACCACTATGGTCCACATTTTTACTACACTTTGTATACTCTTATTGCACAACACTTGTTTGCGGGACAATCGGCAGATTATTCAAGTAGGTTTTCTTTTCATCTAGAAAATGTGCCAAACAAACTCGATGGCCCATTGTAGGAAAAAAATTCTTTTTCAAGACAAGGTGTATCCATTTCTTCCAAAGTGTCTGTGCTTCTACACTTTTTCCATTAGGGAAGTTGTAAAAAGAGAGCTCTTTAAACAATCTGAAGCGTGACTACTAAGACCATAAATCAGAGTGATCCTCAAGGCATATGACGTCATTATGCATAATGTCTTTTGCTTCCCATCACAAATATCCCTTATGTTTCTATCTGTGCTCTGATGAAGCTGACGAATCGACCTGACAAAATAATTCTCACAATGATAAAAAAAGCACTTAATCACTTTAACTATACCTTAAAATTGCTTTATACATATCGACAAATCAATCTGGATATTCATGAATTGGGAGCGCCAGAAAACAACTTTTCAAATACAAACACTGAAATATTGAGACAGGAAAGTAATTAAATTTTAATTTTTAGAATGTCTGACAACCGAGTTTGTCATCTAGGATATCTGTAAGTATCCTAATTGCCTATTGTCTATTTGTAAATATCGCTGTAGTTGAGAACTAAAATTTTGACTGCTCAATCAAGTGAATCTACAGCATAAGTTTTTCAAATGTATACAATAGTCACTTAATTTATTTTAAATAATGATAATGATACTGATAATAATAATTATAATAATAATAGCAACAAACTTTATTTAAGTGTCAAAGTGTTTAACTTAAGGTGGCTATTTGGGGACACTGGAAACTAGTATAAAAATAATTATGTATATTAAAAAAGTTTTTTTTCTTTTGCTTTGCATTCAAACGAACCACCTTTATTTTTAATTCTGCAGACCTTTTAAAATGAAAAACAATGTTTTGTTTGATAAACATCAGGGATGGATTCAGGGTTTGGAGTGACCTGGTTCGGGGGGGTCCAGGAAGTTTTGAAGTTTGGTGCTCTCAGATTGCCATTTCCTGCATCCTGTGTGCACTATTACACAAATCTTTGACTCATGAAGCACCTAAAAACTGTGTTATTTCTTGCAAAACACAAAATAAGACTCATTTTCATGTGGTCTATTATGTTATTTTTCTCTCGCCAACATATACCCCAAATATTCTTCCTTTATTTCCACTGAGCTTTTTTATATCATTGCTACATGTATTAGGACTTATTTTCCATTGGCAGGTACAGAGATTGACTCATCCAAGAGGCCAGGAAGAATGAAATAACTACCTGAGTTTCTTGTAGGCAATTATAACTCAAAATACTGTAATCTTGGCATTCAAACTGAATGTGTTGTCATTTTTTCATCAAAGGGAATTAATGCCACACTATGCTGTAGGATCCCATCATCATCAATATTATCATACAGTTAAGACCTCAACAAAGAAAACAGCCAAGTAAAATAAATATTAAGTAAATATTAAGCAAAGTAAAATAAAAAAGAAATTGAATTCAGCGCACCCATCTCATGCCATGCAAGAAAAATAACCTCTAGATCAGTGATAATGATATCATAATAAAGAATAATTCAACTTGAAGGGAGTCATGAATTATAATTGAATGAGTATAACCTTTAGTCATTCAATTTCAGGAAATGGATGAGAAGCAATCTGCGATAGTCTACAATATATGGAATAACCTATTTCACACAATAATTCCAAATAAAATCCATTCATTCAGTTTTGTTTACCTTTCTCAACAACAATACTGAAGATTCTTGAAGGGACATTCCAGCTCACCAGGGGAACACATCTACAAAAACATTTTTACCATTATTCAAAGCAGAGTTGTACACAAATGATAATAAAACATTTGTCACATTGCCTTTTTGCCCCTAATAGGTTCTTTTGGAGCATTTCAACTCTTCTGATCTGGCTAAAAATTAAATACAGGAGAGCAAGAATAAGGGAAAGGATCCGTAGAATGCAATAATATTCTAAAAGTTGTCTTAACTTACATACCTGTTAGATGTGCTTTATAGGTTTTGAGCTAGTAATGAACATAAACAAACTATTTGAAATCTATGAAATTCCGATGTCAGTAGAAAACATTTAAAGTATACTTTTTAAATACTGCTTGAAGAATGGGGGTGTTGCTTCAAAAGGTTAACCTGTACCTATGATACACTGGCTTATGTCTCTGTACTGTTTTCCACCAATTTGAAGATAAAGTATATCTAGAGGGAACATAACCTACAATTACTCAAGAAACATCAGTGATCATGTAGTACAAAACATTAGGCTAAAAATATTTTCCAATCTCATTCTCGTTGGATGCATATTAGCAAAAGATCTATGATTTTTTCTAAGTCTAGCTCCATATCTCGATGTGCATGCATAAGTGCCAAGCCATTTGATCTATCCTGGGCCATTGTATTTCTGAGATAGTTTTTTAGATTTCTGAGAGTTGAAAGGGATCTTTCACAGGAAGCAGAAGAAATAGGAATGGTGTAGAGGATATGCATTATAGAAAATATATTTACATAAACATCCTTGTCTATTAGTGATATAGTCCCATCTATGCTGTCAGGGATGACTTACTCTTGTTCATCTCGCATTTCCCGAAGTCTCTCCCAAAGCAACAATTCTGCACCTAAACCAGCATAATTAGGGAGATCTTGTCTTTAATGTTGGCAAAATTCAAAAAGATCCTTCCAAACATGGTTCTGTGCCAAAGGAATTGATGGAATTACATAGAGTCCCTTGTAACAAACAAAAACATCACCTTGGAATCTAGTATCCAGCTGCTGGAGAGCATGTTCAAGGAACACAATAGCGAGGTTTCTCTTATATTAGACCTCAGGAGTTGTTGCTGGGGTATTAAAAGTCTATGCACCTGTCTCTGAGCTATTCTAGGCATGCTTGGCTCAACAGAGACCCTCCTAGTTAGAGCAACAGCTTCTTCATAGAGGGCATGATGCTTGGCATCAATATCGTTTTGCATTCCTATTAATACTTTATAAGTAAGGCCAACTCATTCTTTGCCTTAAGTAAATCTATTGCCTTCTGAAGCTTCACAGTAGGAGGCCTAGTCAATCCTAGGATACATTTCACAACAACTAAGGCAACAATAAAAGAGAAAGAAGTAATAGCACTTATCATTGCCTGAGCATCATTGCGACTGGATGGATTCCAGGTTCCATCATTCAGGGCATCTTGATTCGAAGAGATTTCTTCAAATGTTGCCTTGACAGGGAACAATAGCTCTACAATTCGGTCGAACCCATCTATACGCTCAATCCACCTGGTCCTGCATACATCAATTAAAACAGTGTGATTTGTATTAGGCATCATTGCTTCAATCTTAGAAATCAAGTACTGCTGAGGAGAGTTATTAAAACAATCTGAGATCTTCTTAACAACATCCATCATGTTTCTAACCAGTGGTATCCCACATGTGTTTGCGACACACAGATTCAGCCTATGGTTCATACAATACACATAGAGTGCTTTTTCATGCTTTGCCCTAATTAGAGAGGAGGCTCCATTCAATCTTCCTGCCATATTCCCAGCCCCATCATGGCGATCGTCGTTCATGCCGATCCCAACTCTGCAACAGCAGCAAGTATCAAATCCTTTATCTTTTTCTCTGCTGTTCCCTCCTCACAAAGATAGTAACCAATAATCTCTTCTCAGATTATTTTGGTTGAGTCAAGAAACCTAATTACAATAGAAAGGTTCTTTTTATTTGAGATATCTGCAGCTTCATCAGCCATAACAGAAAAAAATAAAATGCTGGTTGTCATTTCCAATGATAAAGTGTTCAAAATAAATTTGCCCACAGTGGTGATCATTTCATTTTGGATGGTCTTAGAAATGTAAGTAGCATTTCTAGGTGCTGTTGCCAGAGTGTCTGGTCACCACTATCGACTCTAAATTCAAGTAGAGCCAAGGAAATTGCCTATAAGGTTCGCATCAGTAGGGTTATCGACTCACTGACCTTTCAGGGCAGTGTTGTTCCATCCACAGAAAATAATGGTCTTAAAAAGTGATTTTAAGATTTCTCGATTTTGCCCATTTCGCTGCCTAAGAGCTTTGTTCATTTGCTGATCAATGGGGCTACTCCTCGTCTCATGACCGTCAAGAACTTTTGCATAGCAGTGACTGCAAAATTGTGGATCTTGCTTTTCCCATTCGAGTGAGCAGCGAGGCGTTCTGCAGCCAAAGTCCATTGTGTGACGGGAGATTTGTACAGCTTATCGAGTTTTCCAAATCTAACGCCAAAACAAACACATGGCAAACAAAATGCCCCATCTAAAAACTCAGAATAAGCCAGCCAAGGATATTTCTTTGACCAAGAGGAGACAAACTTTCGAGATTTGCCGCTTTCTTCTGTCACTGCAGGGCCGTAGCCAGAAAAAAATTATGACTGAGGCAATGTCCATTGTTAAATTCTCTTCCTAGGTATTTAGGGTGT
>JANCMA020365839.1:0-11477 GCA_024336925.2 Zoanthus solanderi | reverse complement strand
GTTCTTAACATGTTCTTAAATTTTTGGCGATTTTCAGCCTCATGTTCTTATAAAAAAGGTTCTTATAAAAAAAAAAATGAGTGTAGGGTAAAAATATTACTCATCGTGAGCTTGGGCTACCTGTGGTAACAGACGAAAACATACCGAAGATTCACTGAATAAACGGCTTAAAACTGATACCGCTGGTTATTCGCGGGCACAACAAGAATGTAGTGATGGTTGTGATGTCTCGGAGATGGGCTTCAGATGTGTATAAAGTTTTAAAAATATGCAGACTTCTAAATAGTAAAAAGCGGATGAGCAGATATTGATATTATTGTGGATATTGAGCAGATGGTGTTTTATTTGTTCCAGTCACTGCACTGAGAAAAATTCACCCTGTCAAAATTCAAGCTGTCAACTTGCTGATTGTATTATAATATATAAACAACTAGTGTTTATGCAGTTGAATTGCACGTTGATTAGGTGATGGACGACTTCTAATTACAGCCCACTCAATTTGGAAAGTTTAAAACATGGCAGACTTTTACGAGAGTTCTTTAAACAGCCAGGTCTCTACACAAACTCGATCAAACAAACTCAGTGGCAAAGCTTGGGGAAGGATAAGAAAATTCTTTTTGGGGAAAAGCGGATTCCCTCGAAGTATTTATTTTATTGTTGGCAATGAATTCTGTGAGAGGTTTTCTTTCTATGGAATGAAGGCCATTTTGATTTTGTATCTTACAAGAGTGTTAACACTGGGTAATGACAGGTCGACAGCAATTTATCACACTTTCAGTATGTTTTGCTATTTTACGCCGCTGATTGGAGCAATGTTGGCAGATAGCTGGCTCGGAAAATACCGGTAAGCCATCATTGAAATCGAGACATCAAGTATAACACAGCTTCTAACATCTAGAGCCATCAAATCCTGAGGTCTTAAAAATGTTCTCCCAAGAAGTTTCAAACATGGATCCCTCATTGTGAAGTTTACAGAAGTGTTTTAAATAATACAAATGTTGAAACTTCAGAATACCCGGCCATTCTCTGTAATTTATTCCTGTGCATTCCTCGTTCTTTAAAGATATATGTGCAGTTAAATCAAGTGCAATAGTGACCAGGTATTCTGAAGTTGCTATGTCAACTCCAACAATACCTATAATAGCACTTAAACTGTAATAATTAGTGCCTTTTCAGCATTAATTAATATAAATTTGGCAAACAAGTATCAGTAATAAATGGTGCCCAAGTTGCGTTTCTATAATTCTTAAATTCCTTAGCTTCCCAGAATATTGAATTGTGGCATGCGCTTTAGCAAGCAATGCCTTTAGCTTGACTTGTGTTCCCCTCTCAAGTGCACTCTGATTAAAAGTGAGAGTTGCTAGCTCACCTTGAGTTTTGGAGAGAAGAAATACAAAAGTTACAATTTTAAGCCATTTTTGGGAGCTTGAGGTTATAATTTATTTTGGAACTGTGAGATTTCCAAGTTAAATTGTAAGACTGCAAAATGAGTCTTGAAATAACTGATCTTTTCACCAAATTGTGAGAGTTTGGTTGACTGAATAAATTAGGATCAACCTTAGTTTTTTCTACCAAGCTATAAATCATTTTCCAAACATGGGTCAAAATCCATGGGTTCAATTCCCATCTGGGGTTCAGATTTTTTCCATGGTTCTCCTTTCTTTAATATCATATATTTATTGTTTCATCTTAAATATACTCACGTAGGAGGTTGGTTGGCCACATCAAAGATATACATTAATGTGATAGCGTGATGCTGTTAGTGAGTTCATATGCGTCAGTCATTACTTGACTGTGTAACTGTGCAATACAGTTCCAGTCTAGACCCAAAAAACTGACCCATGCTCACCATAGAGTTCCAGTAGCTCAGTGGTTAGAGTATCCGACTAGAACACAGAGGGTTGTGGGTTCAAATCCCATCTGTGGCTCAGATTTTTTCCGAGTTTCTCTTTGTCTTTAATATCATTTATTTATTGTTTCATCTCAAACCATAAATCATTTGCCAATCCTGAGCTTATCCTGCAAAGCAAGAAATAATTCTTATATAAAGATTTCTAAACGTTGTTATTAATGTTAGTATTACTTAGTTCTAACATACCTGCTTTAATTTGCATGTAATTCATACAGGACTATTTTATATGTGTCAATCCTTTATGCTGTTGGTAATCTGACAGTCTCATTGACTGCACTTCCTCCCCTGGGATCCCCTGAGGTTCCTGGACCAATGATTGGACTTCTGCTGATTGCCTTTGGGACAGGTGGAATTAAGCCTTGTGTTTCAGCATTTGGTGGAGACCAGTTCACCTCTGACCAAGAAAAACTGCTGCAAAGCTTTTTTTCTGTGTTCTATTTTGCCATTAATGCAGGGAGTCTTTTATCCATGCTAATAACTCCAGTTTTAAGAGGTATGTAGCAATTCATAGATGAATGAAAACATCCATAGAGTAGAAATGATTGGTGTTATTCATTCTAACCTTTGAACCAGTTGATGAAACCTTATAAAGTGACCATTCATTTTGTTGGTTTTGAATAGTAGAAATGAATGGTGTTATTAATCTCAACTTTTAACCAGTCAATGAAGCCCTTAAATTGAAATGAGTGAGAAAATAAATTATTGTTGTTGTTGTTGTTGTTGTTGTTGAAAATTCATTTTCTTTGTCTTAAAAAGTGTTCAGTTGTATGTTTATCTTCTATTTTGTGTATTAATTGACTTTCAGCTGATGTACAATGTTTTGGCCAGGACTGTTATCCACTTGCCTTTGGAGTCCCAGCTGGATTGATGCGGTTGGCAATTTTTTTGTTTTGGTTTGGTCGTCATGGTTACAAGAAGAACCCTCCAATGGGCAACATTGTTTGGCTAGTTGTCAAAGCAGCTAGTCATGCTTTGAAGAACAAGTTTAGTGATAAGGTACAGTATGTAAATAAAATGCTACAAAGTAAAGAAAAGAAGATGAATTATATTTCAAGTGTTTCAAGGAATCAAAAGCATGTATTGATATCAAATACTAATTAGATGTAAAATCAGTACTGAATAATAATTTTATTTGTGACTAATTCTTTTTTCTTTTTTTGGTATCTGTTTCCTGTTTATTGTTTAATTTTCAACACTTCTATGAAAAGTTTTTAATTTGGTTAAATCTTGGTCAGTTAGAGAAATTTTTGGATCCTGAAGATGACTCAATGTAGATACTGTGTTTTCCGATGTATAAGTTGACCTCAATTTTTTAGGGTAGAAAACCCCACTTTCTCTTAAACAATCATATAGCAAAAACAAATGAACAAAGATAGAACAACTTTGATCAACACTGGTTAAAACTGAAAACTAGCAGTGCATGTTGTCAGGTCTGTGCCCGTCAATCAAGCTGACGCGAGCACGTGCTGAAGATCATGTCATTTTTCATTTAGTCATGCACTAATCACATGGTTTTTTACTTGCTTATGGGAAACAACTGAGCAATTGTATCTTGGTTGGGATTATACATTTGAATTTGATCAGGGGCACGTGAACAAAAATCAACCATTCGCAATGCTCGTTTTGTTGAGTGAAAGTCTAGGTATGTAAAAACTACAGTAACTTAAGTCTTGTTTACACGTGGCAGAGTGGTGAAAAGAAATCTCACTGGATGGACTGGGCAGCAGATAAATATGATATTCAGCTCATTGATGAGATCAAGGCCCTGTTCCAAGTCCTGCTTATGTTCCTTCCACTTCCTGTGTTCTGGGCATTGTATGACCAGCAGGGGTCTCGCTGGGTGCTACAGGCAGGACTTATGAATGGTGATGCAGGTACTGTACTGTAAAGAATAGAAAAGCATTAAGTGGGGTCTGGCAGAAAAGATAACCTAACAAGTATACAGTTTTGTAAAATGTACGATCCTGTAATTGGGTAAGTTACTGTAAAATGTACGATCCTGTAATTGGGTAAGTTACTGTAAAATATAAGATCTTGTAATTAGGTGAGCTATTGTAATATATATGATCCTGTAATTATAGGGCTCGACACTAACGTTAGCCAACTAGCCACAGACTACTATAAATTCAGTTATGGCTAGAAGGTTTTCTAATCCACAAGCCACTTTGACTAGTAAACAAATCATAACTAGCTGAGCAAGTTTCAAGGAAACCATCTTAGAATTCCAACACTTGGTTAGTAAAAGTAATTTTTGGCTAGTAACATCTAAATTGTTACTAACCATTAGACATGTAAGCTGAAAAGTTAGTGTTGAGCCCTGAATTAGGTAAGTTACTGTTAAATATACAATCCTGTAGCCTGCAATGTGTTCTGAAATGCCTTTCCTGTTTTATCAGTCTAATACACAACTTAGGCTCTCCTTTTGTTAATTAACCTCATTGTATTGTCCCAGGATTCCTTGGTACTATCAAACCAGACCAGATGCAAGCTGTCAATGCACTCTTGATAATTTTACTTATTCCTCTGTTTGAGGGAGTGATTTATCGATTTCTCTTGAAACCAAAACCGCTAAAGAGAATGAGTCTTGGGATGCTGCTGGCCTCACTGGCTTTTGTTATCGCTGGATTGGTGCAAATGAAAATACAGGTAATACTGGAAAAAAACTTGCAGTTTTCTTTCAAATTTTATTGATGTTTTAGCCATAATGTTATCATTGTCATTATCAATGTTCACTATCAATGCTCACCACCATCACTGCCATCATGGTCACCACCATGACTACCATCATGGTCATCACCATCGCTACCATCATTGCCATCACCATCACTACCATCATCACCATCACTACCATCATTGTCACCTGCCATGATGGTCATCACCATCACTGTCATCATGGTCATCACGGTCACTACCATTGCGGTCACCATCATCTCTACCATCATGGACATCACCATCTCTACCATCATGGACATCACCATCTCTACCATCATGGACATCACCATCACTACCATCATTGTCACCACCATCTCTACCATCATGGACATCACCATCTCTACCATCATTGTCACCACCATCTCTACCATCATTGTCACCGCCATGTCTCCCCCATAATTGTCACCACCATCTCTACCATCATTGTCACCACCATCTACCATCATTGTCACCACCATCTCTACCATCATTGTCACCACCATCTCTACCATCATTGTCACCACCATCTCTACATCATTGTCATCGCCACTACCATCATGGACATCACCAACCCTACCGTCATTGTCATCACCATCTATACCATCATTGTCATCACCATCACCACCATCATGGTCACCAGGCTGAATGTTTAATTTGTGTAGCAATGCACGTGGACTAACTTTGTGAATGTTTTTCAAGGCTGCAGATATTGTCAAGAATCTTCCCTCTAAAGGCCATGCAAACTTACAAATTGTCAACTTACTTCATTGTGATGTCAGGGCAAACACTCAAAATAGAACAGTGACATTAAAGCCTTGGGATCGTTCCAAAGAGTTGATGGTAATAGCTCCTGAAACTGTTATTGTCTCTGTTAAAACTATAAACTGCAACAATTTGTCGCAATCAAAGAACTTTTCTGTTGCTATTAGAGATAGACATTGGTACAATTTTGTTATTAGTTACCATAATGATGAAATTTTTGGGCAGCTTTTGAGTCAGCATAAGTCTATACCACCTCCTGGCAAAGCAACAGTCTGTGTTGCAATTATACCTAGAATGGAAGGAAAACAATTTAATGTTTTCATTGATGAAAATATCATTTTACAAAATATAACATCAAACAATTCGAAATGTGCTGTTATTAATGCAGGCCATTTTGCCATGAAAATAGAGTGGCTTGATTCAAGCATCATATTTGCTAGCAGGAATGTAGTGTTTGGAAATCGAGGTGTATACACAATTGTTTTGACAGATTCTAAGGATAAAAAGAGCAATTTTAGCCTGGTTGTTTATAAGGACTTGGAACCAAAAACTGTGTCAATGTTTTGGCAAATCCCTCAGTATGTTGTGATCACAAGTGGAGAAATACTGTTTTCCATTACAGGTAAACTTTTTTTTTGTTTTGGAATCATTTTTGCAGGGTGTGGGAATTACTAAAATGTGCTATATAACTCTCACTTATTATTATTATTATTATTATTATTATTATTATTCTATTAATGTTGTTTATATATATTATTGATATTGTTATTATTGTTACTACCACTACTTCTTCATTGACCTTTTTAATTTGACCTTATCATGACCAGAGAACAACTGTATGTCTTGTTCTTGAGTAAGACTCTAATTGTTTGAGCCTCAAGATCATCGATTCTATCCCCAGCTCTGCCAAGACTTGAATCTTTGCACGACCTTAGTTTCTGTCAAAGCTAACTCAGCTTTCCTCCCTTACAAGGTTGGTAAATGAGTACCAGTGTCTGCTGGGAGCTAACCTGTGATAGATTAGTTTCCCATCCGGAGGGAGTCAAAGACTCTCATCCGCTTCACACAACAGAAACCAGAGATTTATAAGCATCGGTTCTAATGAACCTTTAAGTTCAGAAAAGGATTTGCTTAGCGTCCTATTAGAGGTTAACCGGAAAATTAATATTAGTGTTGATTGACAAACATTGTGCATGAGTGTGAATCCTTAATTTTTCGCGAGGGAAAACCTGGTATTTGGTATCTTCCCTTCTCAAGATCATTAATAATTCATCAAGTGGTTACCTGGCTCGGTTGGCCCCAAGGTTATTCCAAGTAACCAGCACTTATCCCTGCTTTGATTCTCTCTCTCTCTTTTATTAAAATATCTGTAACTTACGAAAGGTGAAATAAAGTACTTCTTGTCGTTGTTGTTGTCAAGTTAAAACAAAAGAAATCCTAACCGTGACCATGGTTTGGAAATGTGATCCTAATTAGCATATATTTTTACGATTTTATTTCATCGTTTACTCCTTAGTTTTAGATTCGATTGAGAAGATAATATTATATCATACACTCAAGACAGTGTTTCATCACATTTCCAACACTTCGAAATTTCGTCAAAAATACTCCGCTGCGCGTCGTATTTTCAACTCTCTTCTCGGTGTTTGTAAATGTGATGAAACACTGTCTCGAGTGTTTGATGTATTACTTCAAGCTCCAAGATTCCATGGAAATTATTTTTATATTTGGTACATGGAAAAATCCTTGAATTTTGAATTTTCATCTAAGTTAATTAGATTTTTATGAATGGTTCTCATTCCCAGACTACTCTCATGTGCCAAATGAGCCATGGGTCCTAATAGTTTTGAAATACAGCTAGATGTCTAATAAACAAGGGGATCTTAATAGATCATTTCCACATTTGTAGTTGCTGCTTTCTACAATGACAGCGGACTTAATTTTTACGGTATTAGCCTCATCTTATTTTTACAGTTTTATACACCCTTTAGTATATTCCTAAATGCCAAAGTAGTTTTACACTACTTACAACTGTGTGTATTGTTGGAGGTGTGACTTCTCGCTCTCTCTCTCACTAATATTTTTGAATATTTAACAACAAAACGAGGCTAAGACTGTATAAAACGAATCTGCAGTTTTTTAAATCAGTAGCAACTAGGAATTAGAAACTGGTCTATTAAAGGGGGTTTGGAAAAACAAATTTAAGTGTTTCTAGCCAATGCAACCTCTGGGCTTACGGATATAGTTTAAAATAGCTCATTTATTATGGTATAATCGTTTCCTAAAAGAAGAAAAAACATAATGAGAGCAAAATTGCTAAGGTCCTCTTTGGGGAAACTAAACAGCAATTTATATACAAAGAAAGAATAAATATCACTAAAATGGATTATGAACACTTTCTCAACTCAGAATATTACTGGATTTTGGTAAAAGTTAGTGACACAACATTTGACAAAAATTTACAAGTGGGGAGGTCTTAATAAGTGCTGGGGGATTGAAAAAATATTGAGAAAAAACAAGCGGGGTGAGGGGGTTTGTTTATTTGACACTCGAAAGTACATGATTGCAAGATGACAAGAAACAATCATCAGTTCTAATTTTCTCTCCTCCATCAGGTCTAGAGTTTGCATACTCACAAGCCCCTGCCAGTATGAAGTCTTGCCTTCAAGCTGCCTGGCTCTTGACTGTGGCGTTTGGGAACCTGATTGTTGTGATAGAAGCTGAAGCAAGGTTGTTTACCAATCAAGCACTGGAATTTTTCTTTTTTGCTGGAATGTTGGGTGTGGTGACACTTTTATTTATGGTTATGAGCTGCCTTTACAAATATGTCGAACCACAAAGTACTGTGTTGCAATCAGCAACAGAACAGAGCAATGGTACTACAGGGATTTTGAGATTTATGGAGGACCCCACTACAATATAGTTAGAGAAAATGTCGAAAATTAGGGATCCCACTATGATAATAATAATATAATAATAATAATAATAATAATACTAATACTAATAATAATAATAATAATAATAATAATAGACTTTATTTAGGTGTCAAGTCTTATTTAGCTGGCCAAAGACCTACTAATTGGGGACATCGTCTTTACCACTCTAAGGTGGACGGAGACTTTTTACATGACAGACACAAACACATAAACACATGCAGATTTGTCTCTGAGGGCCTACGGTTTAACGTCCTTATACGAGAAGACGCGAAAGTCTAACCATTTGCAGATGTTAGATCAAAAGCAGCACCTTCTCCTCAATTATTTTAAGACCCTGAGTGTTGGTCCAGCGGGGAATGAAACCCGAGCCTCCCGCACAATAGACTTACGCCTTGCCATCTAGGCTAACGAGAATCGCCTATTTTAATGATAAAATAGAGGTAAATATTTTATACTAAAAAAAATTCCAACTTTAGAATTTATCTACTCGATGTTTTTTTGCATCTACAAATCTTATTATTTATCTTCTGAAAATCTAAACATTTGCTTTGGTTAAAAGCAAAATCATACAGAAAGTTTTAAAAATATTTTGTAATAGCACACAAGCATTGTCTTGCGCTTATGTTATCGTTCATTTAAACTGATGAAAAATAGAATAGAACATTTATCAGAAAAGTTGGTGAATATGCGTCTCCCTGTATTCTAGTCAGGAATGTTAACCACTACACCATCAGGGACCACCACGCTGGCAACATAGCAGTTTGATTAGTTAAGTTGGTTAATGCATGAGGATTCCTGGGCCCAATTTCTCTGGGCCAAGCCGCTTGTTGTTGTTTCACATATGCTTCACATTTGGTATTATTCGGTAGATCTGAGCCTTATGTCGAAGTCGAAACACACTCCAGTAGTATGAAGGCCGCACTTGCGTTTCAGAGAAATTGAGCCTAGGAATCTTCAAGTCCCAAAATTTGTGGATTCCAGGTTGTGGAGTGGAAATTTTTTGAAAATTCCAGGCAAACTGGGCGCTAAAAATAGTATTTTTATTTTATTTATTAGTTATTTTATTTTATTTTTATTTTACTAATAAAAGCTAACGATAACTATGAAGAGTCCGACGTTTCGGTGACATCTTGGCACCATTGTCAAGGGAAAAAAAATTATATATGCGATTTTAAGAGTAACTCAGAAACGAGAAACAAAAAATTAGCGTGGATGGACATAGAAGTAAGAATTCGTCAATTCAAAAACATTACGACAACAGACGCGCAGGCACAGTACCGGATGACCTCCGCAGTTGTTTTAAAGTACTGAAAAACTGCGAGAACAAGTTTGAATGTCTCATTAATGACATGTTCTGGTATCTCATTCCACACTTTTGCTCCAACACGTGAAAAATAATATTTTTGAAGATCGATTCTGGAATTTTTGATTAAAAAGTTTGAGAGCTTGACGAGCGGGTAGTATATCTGTGTATGCTAAAAGCGCTACAGAAAAGATTTAAAATATTTAATGGTGCTTGTTTTGCATTTATATCGTACATTAAGTTTGAGACAGCTTGGACATAAAGAAAACTTAAGAGTAGAATGTTAGTTTTGATAAATAGAGGGATAGCGTGCTCATTTCTGTCTGCAAAGTGAATCAAGCGTAGGGCGCACTTCTGTAAAATAGTGAGTTTATTTAGATGTGATTTATATGCGTGGCTACAGGAAATAAGTCCATAGGAGAGATATAGAGAATATTACACGGTAACGCGAACATATGAAATTTATCTTCGAGTGGAAGAAATATTTCCACGAGTGAGCTAAGCAAGAAGAAGAAGATAAACTTCATACGTTTAAGCCAACCTGTAATATTCTTTTTATTACATAGATATGAGTGTTTCGAAAATTAAAAAAAAAACGACGAAAATCAAAGGAAAAACAAAGGAATGACGTCAGCGATATCTTCACCAGTGAGAATATGGAAAATATCTCACTCGTATCCCGGATGTAGTTTCGTATGGAAAATACGAGTTGTTTATTTTTCGGTAAAACACTCATATCTATGTAATAAAACTTGTCACATAAAAATTGCTCCTGTAGACGGGGCTGTAATCTTATTTCTCTCGAATCATTTGCCTGTCAGCTGAGTTGAAGTTAAAATCTTTATTTGAATCCGTTAAAACATAACACAGTTGAAACCTCATAGATTAAATATGTTCGTTTTGGGTTTACCTGCGACTACAATAATTTATGCTCACTCGTTTTCTCCATTTTGTTCGAGTTCCGTGAAAATGCAACTCAAATCTATATTTGGTAGTTGTTACCATATTAGGACTCTTGCACGACTTATATGCCATGTGACTGGATGGGCATCGCACGGCCGGACATCCAATTATAAGCTATATGATAGTTGTATGACATTGTATCGCAATGGCATCAAACAAAAATCGCTATATCGTAGCCTGCCAGCCAACTCTCTCTCCCCATTCGGCTCAGAAAGCCAGCTAGCAGGCAAGCTGCATCGTCGCATTCAAAACACTAATGCTTGGTCTGGTTATCATCAATCTTTTTCAAATTTTCATAGTTTTTCATTCATAGCCTGGCAATCAAAAATGTGTGCGGAAAAGTTTAGTTTTTTCTTTTTTCCGGAATTATTAGCGGTGTTATAGATCTTTTAAAAGAAATGTCTGTTCTAAAATAAATATCAACATTTTATCGAAACAAGGTACAAAACCTATACTGACCGTACATAATTTGATAGCTCAGCCATTCAGGGTCTCAAAGGAAGCAAATTTGACGGGCGAGTGGTAAAAAACGTCAGACAATTAACGCGCCACGCGAAAACGGTAGTTTCGCTTTTCCGGATAAAAAACCCAAGTTGTTTAGAAATATCTTTTTTTTCTTACACACAAATTCTAAAACTACATTTACCTGGCTTCACGTTCACCAAAAAACAACAGGAAAATTTCCCAAAGTATATGTCAAAGCGAAATTTGATCCGACCACTTTTGTATCAGGTCAATATACATCATGCATAATGGCTTATTATCTATACCATTTGAGATAAGAGTCCAGCTGTTATTTCTTTTCACCAAACTCAATAAATAAACTAAACTAGTAATAATCATAGATTAGTGAAGTGCGTTCGATAGTTTAAAGGTTGGATAGGATGGTGATTTTTCTAGCACCGTGCTA
>JANCMA020365732.1:0-11478 GCA_024336925.2 Zoanthus solanderi | reverse complement strand
ACGTCGGACTAGTAAACCAAAGATGTGGGGTTCGATTCCCGCCAAGGGCTTAAAAATTGTTTTCTCTTCTTTCTTTCCTTCTCAAAATTGCCACCACATTCTCCCTCAAACACCATGTCTCACTCCCATATAACATCACCAATCTTACACAACTCTGATAAACCATTCCTTTCATCTTAAAAACATATTATTAACATATCAAATTACATAAAAAATATATATGTTGATCAGTTTCCAGCCATCTTTTCAATCCTGCATTTGAAATAGAGCATTACAGGCCGGATTTAATTGAAATAACAATTTAAAAAGATGTAAATAGCAAATAAATAGTTGCTCAAAACACAGTAGCTATATCCTTTGTGGTATGGAATAAACCTCAAAGTCTGGGAGCAAATGTCATCTCATGGGAATTTCGTGCTGAAAGCAAACCACCAGTCTAAAAGTGTTCATTCTAGGGTCTTGTAAACATGAAAAGTTTTGGTGGCAACTCTGAACCTTGCTAGAACAGGTTTTAGGAAGGGTTAAAAATCTGATGTATATGAGCCAACATGAAAACAAGGCTGGTACATTAAATTCTTTATAACCTCATCAATCACCATCAGTTAACAATCAAACTTGGCAGAAATTTGTAAATTGATTATTTAATTATTTAGTGACAACTGTTGATTATGAAGTACAGTAATCATGTGATTTTCTAGCAAGAAAACAAGGTTGGAATAGAATATTACATATTGCTATATTCAATGCTTAACAAAGGTTGTTGAACTTACTCAAAACTGGCACAAATACACAATTTGATCATTTAGTGACAGCTGCTGATTATGGGGTGACCATGTGACCAAGCATGAAAGTGAGGCTGGACCAAAAAACACATGTTCCCTTTTTTAAATGTTCCCAATAGCTTGTTAAACTTTGTCAAGCATCGTTCCTTTGTACATCTACACTTCACAAGCTGTATTACAGCGCCAGGAGTGGCTGAAAGAGTTGTTGTGACAGGTATCCACTCATAATTTTCCATTGTCCAACCATACCCTTGTGGTGACAGTAAAACAGGATTGGATACATAGTCATTTTTCCTAACCATCAACTGGTAGTGTGCTCAAAGTATGGCTTGGTGCAGAGCTGTCTTAGTTGGTGATAATCCGTCAGATTCAGCTTGTCTCTTCTTAAACAACTACCACCTGAGCTCTTTGACAGTTTTAATTGTGGCCTGTGGTTGGTATGGCTGGCAGACGAATTGCTCAATCTTATCAAGGGTTTCTTTGTTGGGTTTTTCATCTTTACTTAGATTGGCTAAGGATCTAAGGATCGACTCATTGGCCTTTTCAAATTCTTTTCAGCATGTCAGTTTCCCTTTCCCTGAGAAACTACCCGAGTTATCAACCCCTGTTAAGGCTGGTAGTGTGGCTGTCTTGGCTGATCCAAATGGTTCTACAATTGGTTCAGAGAATTGTTGCTGATCCAGTCACAAAACCTGTATTTGGACACATTTCTGGTTAGTGTCTAATAGCTTGCACTAAAACATCAGTGTCAGGAGAATAGATCGAAAGTTTGGTAGCACCATCAGCTCTTGCATCTTACACATGGAGGATAACCTTTATGTCCGCTTCTTTGTGGTCACTCTGCAAATGGTTCATGTCCTTGTGTGTTGCTTTATACTCTGTCGCCAACACAACAATGACCTGCTTCCCTGTGGCCTCACCCCTCTCCATCTCCCTCTGGGCCAGAAAAGCTGTTACATTAGTTCTGCTTTGGTTATGGTATGGAATATAAGTTTCTTCAAGGTAAATTTAGTGACATGAGTTGAATCCATGATATAAATATCGGCCAAGTTCTGTGGTTTAACTGTTGATAATTGAGGGAGTTATAACAAATTTGATGTACAAGAGTCATTTTCATGTTGGCTCATGTCCATCTGATTTTCAACTCTCCTTAAAACCTATTCTAGCAAGCTGCAGAGCTGCAACCAAAACTTTTCATGTTTACTAGACCCTATTGAACACTTTTAGACTGGTGACTTGCTTTCAGCACAAAATTCCCAAGAGACATAATTTTATGACATTGCTACCTGACTAAAATAACCATTAACAATATAACTTTAATAATGAATAGTGAATGGTATAATTTTCCTGGCTTGGCAATTTCCACAGTATAGTTGACAAGTTGAATAGGTTTGAGTGAGTTGTAGAAAGCCTCAAATACTCCCACACTTTTAGCACTAAGTTGAAGATTGACAGAACCCTCCATGAATAGCATGATACCATTATGAGTAAGGTCACCTTTACTCTGGACCACCACAACTCCCTTGACAACTTCCTGTTGTAACAATTCAAAGAAAAATATTCACAACATTTTAGGGTGTGCAATGTTTTTGATTTCAAAGTAATGTACAACCTCCTGTTTCACTAGTGCCAAATCAGTTTTGAGAACTGACTGTCAATTGCCAAGAGATAATCCAAATGCACTACTACATTGAAAAGACAGATGATCATGATTATGGTTATAACTATAATTGTTATTATTAAATATTCTCACCAAAATATCTATTGTTTCTGATTGGATAATTGCAAATGCATAAATAGATTATAAAGTGCATTTTAGGTTATAGATTGGAGAGTGCAATGCAGAAGTTGCTATGGAAACATCCCCAAGTGCCGTATTTGAAAATAAAATGGTAGGCAGCCATTTTTGCTTTGCCAAACCAAAATGATGTTGAACAACTAAAAGAAACAACAACAAAAAATCAAAATAATTTAAAAGCTACATGGTCATGATAAAGGTTTGGCCAAATCAAGCGATTGATTGAAAAGTCAACGAGAATCTTGAAAAGCTTGAGCAAGAACGACTCGGCAACTTGCTGTACTGTTGAGAAAATAATCATATAAAAAATGCATGAATTTGCTTATGCATTTTGTGAATTATGGTTGTTGGTGATGTTTTGAAGATCTCAAATGGCACTGGCCTGCAAGCAGGCAGTGGAGCATGTTATCCCTTGGTTAGAGTATGCGATCGTCACTACTATCTTGATTTTCTAGCCAGATGAACAAACAAGTCTGGGGAGAGACACAAAATGGTTAAGGGGGAAGGGGAGGGAGCACAGGTTTGTTCATCCGTCCAGAAATCCAAGATGGTAACGGCAATCACAGACTCTGGGATAAACATGCCTCCACTGCCTGCCTGCAGGCTAAAAATTAATTAATGGCACTTATCTTGAGCACATGCAAATTCTGAGAAGATTTAAAATATCACTTGTGCCCATTAATCACAAAATCCACTAAGATTCATGTGATTCCCTTTATTTACTACGCAAGTAACTTATGATAACTACGACAACAATATTAATAATAATAATAATAATAAATACATTTAAGATATTTAAACATTATGACATTGATTCTTGAAAACAGTTGAATACTTTATAGTAAAGATGATAAAATCAAGAACCATACCAGCTGTATTTTTTATCTGCCTAGGTTACTTTTGGGATAATTGGGGCGTACTGGGTCCTGTCGGGTTAGGGTTTGCATTAGCTATATAGAACATAGGTGAGATTTTTATGCATAAACTGTCTGCATAATTAAGCACGCCCCAATACGGAAATTTTACCAACAAAATTTCTGTAAAAATTAAAAAATATTTCCAACTCTAGTTAATAGGCTAAAAGTACCTATGTTAGAAGACTACTCACCCCTTCATGATAAATTTTGCTCACTCTCTTCAGTCTAATGTCCAAAGTCGCCATTTTTTAAAAACTTTATGATGAGCCCGCGATCTAACTAATTTGTTGGATAGACTTGGGTAGACTCGTTACTAGTCTCTCAACGGTTGAAAGAGCCAAAGAAACCGGCGGCGGGAACGACGCAAATCACATGTACGTTTCGAGTATCAAGATCGAAAAAAATAAGATGAAACCGTAAGTTTGGCTTTTACGATCATCTGCTTGTTTATTCGAATATTAAATTGATTATCTTATTATTGTTTTGTGATTGCAGAGGAAGAACAGAGCTAGGAGTCGTTACCCAACACAACATCAAACAACTGAAGTTACTAAATTCGGTCGTCTTTCCAGTTAGTTATAATGACAAGGTTCGATATCATCTTTTAACTACTGTACGAAAATTTTATTTCACTTTTGTTCCAGTACTTCTACCTCATTTTTAGTTGACAACTGTTACGAACGTATTTGTAAACACACATATTTCAATATAGTTTATATTTGTGTACTTACGATTTCAATTTTTATCAACTTGATTTAGTTCTACAAAGATGTCTTAGAAGTTGGGGAGTTAGCAAAACTAGGTGAGCATTCCAATCTGTTTTTCGATTTCTATCCTATCTGTCTTCCATTTATTTGTATCCATCAGTCAATCCCTTCGAGGTTGGTAAATAAGTGTCGATTTTCTTTTCTTAATTAAGTTAATTAACATTACTTATTATAGAAACGATTTAAAGAACTTTTGCAAATACTAAATTTAAAGTAAAAGAAACGCAAGGTTTTATGCATTTATGATACAAATACAGGCTTTGCGATTACAATTTAACATCAGTGAAGTTGTGAACCAATGGAAGAAGGTAATATTTTTTTGTTAAAAGATGATTTCCAGATGTGTAGCCTCACTTTTTTTTCTCTTTGGTAGCATATTATAATGATCTTGTGGTTGGTGCTGTGTGTTGTCGAATTGACCAGACAGAAGAAGCTCGACGGCTGTATATAATGACATTGGGGTGTTTAGCTCCATACAGAAGACTTGGAATAGGTGTGTACAAGTTTGAGATTACATTTGATACCAAGCAGGAAAAGCAGATACATGTCAAGTGCCATAGGTTACATGGGCTGAAACTCAATTAGAAGTTAGATCAGGGAAAATTTTTGAGGAGTGTCCCATAAATTTGGAAGTCAGTTAAAACTATAAGTGCACAAAGTGTTTGTTCATTAAAAGTTTGGGAATAATTTCTGTATTGGGGTGTACTGGGTCCTACTGGGTTAGGGTTAGCATTAGCTATATAGAAAATAGGTGATATTCTTATGCATAAACTGTCTGCATAGTTAAGGATGCCCCAATATGGAAATTTTACCAAAATTTGTAACTGCAAAAGAAAATTTTGAAACTTTGTACAGACATATCATGAAGCAAATAGAATGTACAAGAGGAGTAAGACTGGTATTTTGTCTTACCTTTCTGCTCTTGAGTCAAAGAAAATTTTAACACAGCTCTGCTGAAAATTACATAAATGTGATTTTACAAACAAAAAATACACGTACTTCAACTGGCCAACTCAAAAGAAACTCTTGCTGTGATTACACTATCATGATTACTCATTCACTCAAGTACAGTGGGAACTTGTTTTATCCCCAGTTGTATATAAGAACATCTAAACAATGAATAATCTTCTATAGAAAAAACACATCTGTCACACCTGAAAACATATCTGTCACACCTGAAAACAATCTGTCACACCTGCCAAAACAAAGACCATAAAAGAATAGACATCAAGACTATTATAATTAAAAATGATCCAGACAACCTACACCTGCAAAAGGCCTTTTATATAATCATTTTACACATACTGTATTTATGTAAAATTTAATAGTTATAAAACCTAAGCTAAATCCTTTACGAGCCTAGTGGCCCATAGAGCCGGCGCTTATCTCCGGTTTCCATAGTGTTAAGCAGATGAGAGCTTTGATTCCCCCTGGATGGGACACTAATCCATCGCAGGTTAGCTCCCAACAGATGCTGGTACTCATTTACCTACCCCAGAAGGATGGAAAGCTGAGTTGGCTTAGGCGGGAAAGAAGGTCACACAAATGTTCAAATTTGCGTCAACCATGCCCGCACTTAAGGTGATAAGTTGGGCCTCAACATAGCTAACAAACAGACATAGTGCGATCCTCTGCTCAGTACACTAATCCATCGCAGTTAGCTTCCAACAGACGCTGGTGCTCGTTTACCAAACACTTAGCAAGAAAATGCTGACTTAAGAGGAAAATTAGTTCATACAAAAGATAAAATCTCAGCAAAATCAGAGCTTGAGCCCGGAATGGTGGCACGCATCTTTCCAAATGAGTAAATGTGGAAACTTAACTGCATTTTGTTACTAGACGCACATTACCTGCAAAGCCAAGCCGAGGTTAGCTCCAATGTCACCACGTCGAAGGCTTTTAATGAAATTCTTTAAGCCTTCACTGTTTGTGAATCTATTTGAGAACCGGATTCGGATTACGGGCGTGTTGCCGTAGATGATCAAACCATAACTGAGCCGATCGCGGCCGTAAGTATCGATGATTGACGTGATAACGTTTTTCATGCGCTCAAACGTGTTCCTTGCGTATCGTCCGTTGGCGTTGATTACAAATAACAGATTGATGGGTTCTAAGCCTAGTTGACGAAAATAAAAAAGGTGATTATTTAATTTGTATAACAAACTAATGGAAGGAAAAGTGCTAATTATGGGTTTTGGACTGGGGCCTAAGGTTTAAAACGTAAGTTTTTTTAACCTCTTAATGGGGCAGCGTCAAGCTGAGGAGACTGAGTACGAATTAGCAAAATCTCGATTTCCTCCAACTAAACCACATCAATAGTTTTAAGGCTCCAAGAAGGTTTGTATGAGACATCCTGCAAGGAGCTATTTTGTTTGTTTTATTACTATTAATTTTCATTTGTCTTTCAAGTTTCTCTTTTAAGAGTTATTGAGAAATGAACGGAAAAGCTCCAACGATTGTATTCCTACATGGCAGACTTCCTTGCGAAAGCCTTAGGCCAAAGAAACCTACCACAAGAGAGAAAGAAAAGCAACTAGGAGGAGAAAAACTCTACCTTAAGAAAGAATGATAATGACAAAGAATGATAAACTACACAACGTAAAATTTTCAATTTCTGGCCGACTGACACACTTCAATACTTGTTTATCAGTCAATCAACGAGTAACCATAACAACAGTCGGCACCTTTATCAACTCATGAAGATTATACCAGTTTGAAGCCAATATTTTATCCTTAATCTCCTCTCTCTGCCAGTTTCACTTCACAAGTAGTCAAAGATTTATTTGCAAAAGCTTCACTGATGTAATGCACCTATTATTCTTTGAAAATTCTTCAAACACTTAGTCTAATAGTTGGAAGATCAACCTTAACAGATCTAAGAAAGTTGAAAAAAAGACACTGGAAATACTGAAGTTGTGAATAATCTTACTAAATGTACCTGTTGCTAAGCCAAATAGAGGAACCAGTGAGAAACTCAAGCTGAAAACCCCCAGCAAGTGAAGACTACCAAAATTACCTTGCCTGCTATTGTTTTGTTATACTCGAATAAATTCAATGGTAAATATGTAAGAATGAGAGACAGTCATCGTTAATGTTCCCGAGGATTGAACCCCATATCTGAAGTATAGGAAGTTGTGAACTTGACAAGTTCGTTATAACTATTTTTGTTTTAAATTAAATACAATATTAAGAGGTAAAGCTATATTGACCAAAGGAAAGCGGAAACAGATCATCGAGGACTGAACTAAAGACCTCAGAAAAGTACCATCTACGCTACATCTGTTGAAATGCCTATAACGTTTAGTTTTTTTTTTACTTCTTCATCCAAAATTACCTAATTTTAAAAGGACATCCCCGAAAACATTTTTTTTTTATTTGATCAAAACGCGAATTTTTCAGTAATTTTTAAAATCAAGAAAACTCTACATTTATTTGGTTAACCCCTTCGGTTGCAAAAAGTCAATCTATTTCTTTCTTTTTCTAAGGAGACCGGATCCGAAGAACCGAAATATTGGAATTTTTTCTATACTTATGTCACCTATGTTATTGACTCTTGCAGCAACGCTTCTCCCAGAATTTTTTCCAGCACTTCAAGAAGCAGGGTTCCTTAATGTAGGTAACACTTCATGGCGATTGGTGTGTCAAAATGGCGCATATTTTTGTTGATTTAATTTTAAAAATTCTTAAAAAAATTGGCGTTTTGTCCAAATCAAAACAATTTTTCGGGGATGTCCTTTTAAAATTATGTACTTTTGGTCAAAAAAATAATAAACGTTTTAGGCACTTTAATAACATCCTAAACATGAAGGGTTAAACCTCAAGGCTGTATTAGCCATTAGAAAGCCGAAACAGAAGTTAAAATCATCGAGGTATGAATTTCGGACTTCAAGCTTTAAAGGTGAGCACTAAATACTATTTAAGCTGCAATTGCGCATAATGGATGATCCGTTAACAAGTAGACGCACTTGCTAGCCACGCAATGAATCAAAATTGTCAATGCTGCACAATATGATGTACTCTTTTAACAGAAAAACTGGTGTTTGATCCTTTGGAAAATTGGAAGGCACAGAAAACTTTGTAAAACTTAAGATTTTAGTCTGAAAGGACTTCAGACTTTGAATGTTTACCGAAAGGCAGAAGAAACAACTGTGTCAAAAGAAATGCAGACAAACACCGCTTCTTAAATAAATTTCTATAACCCGTTTTAAAACAAATGTTACAAGTGCATTAGATGAATTTTGCCTAATTGTAAAATCATATATCACTAAGAAGACTCAAATTCTCATACATACCTTGGCTGCAAACACGGTGTGAGATCAAACTGGTGTTTGATCCTTTGGAAAATTGGAAGGCACAGAAAACTTTGTAAAACTTAAGATTTTAATCTGAAAGGACTTTAGACTTTGAATGTTTACCGAAAGGCAGCAGAAACAACTGTGTAAAAGAGATGCAGACAAACACCGCTTCTTAAATAAATTTCTATAACCCGTTTTAAAACAAGTGTTGTGCATTAGATGAATTTTGCCCGATTGTAAAATCATATATTACTAAGAAGACTCAAACTCTCATACATACCTTGGCTGCAAACACGGTGTGAGATGGATTTTACTCGCGTCGCAAGTTTGGCAAAGTCGTCCACTTTGAACCAATTATTACTTTTGTTAAATGCAATTTCTTTCAACTCACTTTCCCGCACCGCAGGACCGATACCAATTGCAATAGTCGTGATTTTCTTAGCCTAAAAACAAACAATAAGCACGAAGTTCTAAAATATATACAATTAGGATATTTGCGTTACTCTGGATTAAGAACGCTATAACTTTCAATAAAACTATCGAAATAAAATCCAACGTTTCGGCTGTGGCTACAAACTTCATCAGGGGTAAAGTGACTAGAAAAAATTCTATAGTGCAAGATATAAATGACATAGAATATTAATTAAATGAAAGCTAAAATAGTGTGAAAAAATTATAATAATAACAATACATAAAATGTTTTAAGTTCTTCTGTGCTTAAGAGTTATTAGATGAAAATACTCTCGGGGGAGTTGCAAGCCATCGTCTCGATTCATTGGTTTCCTAGCTAGTGGTGTTAATTACCAACGCCTCTAATATTCTACGCTTATACCAATTATTGTTAGTTCTTAAACTAGTACAAGAGTTCCATTCGATGTCGTGATGATGTTTTCGATGATGTTCGGCAGGAGCAGATTTCTGAGCTTGATTCTTTTTTACTGCTGACTCGTAATCCCCCATAGGGAGTTCCAATCTTGCGCTTCGTTTCTCCTATATATTCGGCATTACACCCGACGCATGGTATTGAATAAATTGCTCCCCCAATTCGATCAGGCGGGACAGAATCTTTAGGTTTGGGGAATAAATTGCCAATTTTTCGAACGGGTTTCAGGGCAGTTTTTACGCCAAAATTATTAAGTATTTTTAATAGGTACAGAGGTATCCGCAACATCATCTAACTCTTAAGCACGGAAGAATTTAAAAAAATTTTTATGTATTTTTATTACAATTTTTCACTCTATTTTAGCTCTCATTTCATATTCTGTCATTCGTCCTTTATATCTTGCGCTATATAATTTTTTCTTGTCACTTTATCCCTGATGAAGATTGTAGCCACAGCCGAAATGTTGGGTTTTATTTCGATAGTTTTATTGAAAGTTGTAGAGGTTTTAATCCAGTGTAACGCATATATCTTAACGATATATATTTTAGATGTCCAAACGTGGATGCAAGTTCAGTCATGTTTTAAGCACGAAGTTGATGAAAAGTAACAAAATTTACTTTCCTTTTCATTAATTCAAAATTCAATTTGACCCACTCCCTTTTTTTCTCTCATTCTGACGTTTAACAAAATATGTTTGTTGACTACAAAGTTATTTTTGGAAAGAAACCCATAGAAATAGGTATTTGAACAGACATAACTAGAATGCTACTGAAAATAAACAACAAAACAGTTACTGTTCATCAGCAGGATGCCTAAATTGTGTGCAATTCTACAGTTGGTTTCGGCTCCATTTAATCCTGTACCAATTGAAGAACAATTCAGGTGGAGCCACCCACTAAGTGAGCACAGTAACTGAACAACGTTAGTAAAGTAAGGAAAACCAACAGATAAAACCGTAAAAACTAGTATTCGCGGTACACGCCACACAAATCAAATAGAGCGAGCATCACATAACATAAACACTCACAAATAGAACATTTAAAAGAAAAAGATACAATGTCTCGACAACTTCCCAAACCGAATTCAAGTCTTTCTAAGGTACTTGATCGATGCTCCATACTTCCGCAACTCGTCGTAGTGAATAAGCATGTCGTCCTGCAAAAGATCAGTTAAGATGTTTGCTTGTGAGTGTACCTTTATTGGCTCCAACACCGTGGAGTAGGGCTCAGAACCTTCATTGGTGACTCCGTCAGTCATAACAAGAAGAAGTTTCCCTGTATTCTTGCGTGCCCCACCTCTGTCGCTAAACAAATGGGTGTTTGCCATGCGCAAAGCTCGATCCGTTCGAGTCAGTCCAGGTACAAACGGAACATTAAGTATTGTGTTTTTCAACCTAAAATGAAAACAATTAAGTTACATATAAAATGATGTTGGTAAATTTCACTTTTTCTATCTCTCTTCCCTGCCACACACATCCCATAAGCATTGTGGTCTTACATTTCAAGGTTCAAAATAGCCATCTGCTCCGGAGAAAGCTGACAAATTATAGACCGGCGATTTTCTCTTTAAGTAATAACAGATGAAATATCCTTTTCTTTTTTTGTCCAAGTAAGTTGGATTTAGAACCCTTGCATTTCCAAAAATAATGTTTTACTGCCCGATAAACAAGTTTGTTCCCGCAGTGTAAACAACACTGTCAGGGCCGCAGAATTCCCTGAGAGTGTACCCCGCCAAAACAGTAGGATATACACACTGCGCATGATTGTGTCGTAAACACCTTTACGAGTCGAGTGGCTTATTAGGGCCAACGCTTAAGTGCAAGAGAGTCTTTGATTCCGACTGAATGAGACACTTGTCAATTTGACCAATTAGCTTGCAGCAGAAGCTGTTGCTAACATTACTGACCTCGTAAGGATGTAAAGCTGAAAAAACTTTGGCGGAAAAAAAGGTTACCGTATATCCTCTAATACACGCCGGGGGCGTTTATTAACTTTTGAACAAACTTGGTGCGGCGTGTATTGGAGGGAGGCGTGTAA
>JANCMA020365630.1:0-11479 GCA_024336925.2 Zoanthus solanderi | reverse complement strand
CGATTCCCGGCTCTGCCGAGATTTGAACTGATTTGTGTGACTTTCTTTCCCGCCTAAGCTAACTCAGCTTTCCATCCATCCGGGGTAGGTAAATGAGTACCAGCATCTGCTGGGAGCTAACCTGCGATGGATTAGTGTCCCGTCCTGGGGAAGTCAAAGACTCTCATACGCTTAGCACTACAGAAACCGGAGATAAACGCCGGCTCCATGGACCACTAGGCTCGTAAAGGATTTAGCTTTAACTTTAGAAATACCGAACGTTAACTATTTATGATCTTAAAAAGTTAACCCACCTCTCTAATAATTAAACTTCTCATTTCAACCCGCCCCTTATTTTGATGTTGAAACGGTTATCCCGCAGCGTTATATTTATTATTATGGAATTAAAATATAATACTGCTTATAATCATTATATTTCTGTAGTGTAAGAGCCCATATTGCTATATCGTTAGTTTGCAGTTTGTAAATTAGATTCATAGACTAACTTACCTTTCAAAACTTCAGCTGAATTTAAAAATACCTTTATAGTGAGTGCTATAGTAACGGTGATAAGCCCTTCCAAGAGCTCCATCTACTGCGTAGTTCTTCTTGGCTATTGCCAAAATATGATAAAAGAAGAGTTAGTTATCAATTAGTTTCCAAAAAACTTAGTTAATTCACTTTTGGGGGCTTGGAATGTTACATCAATATAAACAATAATATAAAACTTGATTTTGATTTGGATAAATGAAGCAAGTGTTTTACAATATCAAACGAGTTTTAAGGTAAATAGTTTCTTTTCATTTATCTTGAAACAAACATGAAAATTATGTCAAACAGTATATACCATTAGGTTAAGTAATGAGTAATATAGATATTAGAAACGAATAAATAAATTTATCTTCTTAAAATATTTTTCCTTTTCTCTAATTATTAGTTATTATCTATTGCAAAACAGTTACGTTGATATTAATTGTTTGACTTTTTAAACTATACCTTAATCAAGGAATATATATGAAACGCTTTTGATATGTTACGAATTTCATTTTAAATCTTACCTCGCTTTTTATTTTTTCTTGATTTGCATCAGCTGTTCTTTGACATTAAATTTAGTTAGAAAGATGAATTGAATCTTATTTCAGGAAAACAGACGATTGAGTGCTTAGTTCTTTTAAGTGTGTCTGTGATTTTGAACACATGTTCAGCTGGTGTCTCATTTTCCTGGAGTCACAAACAGTGTACAACCAGCTATACAAAAACGCCGGAGAGGCTTTGATAAATCAATAAACAATTTATGCCCTGGAACAGCTTTAAGTGAGAAAGTAATTAATCCTTCAATTATATCAGGGATGAAAGTATAAGATATTTTCGGTGCCTTCTCAATTTGTTTATACAAGATCATTGACATTTCAGAAATAAAACGCGTTTGTACAAGTGCTTTTGTTTTTGAAACACTTCTAACTTTGAATGAGATTTTCAAGATTGGCAACGTTTATATATTTTTCTGAGTGTTGCGAGAGAGGACATGATATTCTTTGTAATACTCTTAATAGGTTCCCCCCATGTAAGATATTAATCAATTTGGAGGCCAGGATATTTTTTTTTCAATTTGGGAAAGCTAAATTCTTTACGAGCCAGGTGGCCCATGGAGCCGGCGCTTATCTCCGGTTTCTGTAGTGTTAAGCGGATGAATTTCCCTCTAGACAAGACACTGGTCCATCGCAGGTTAGCTCCAAGCAGACGTTGGTTCTCATTTACCTACCCCGGCTCCGAAGGATAGAAAACTGAGTTAGCTTAGGCAGAGAAGAAGGTCCGGCACAAATATTCAAATCTCGGCAGAACCAAGATCGAACTGGGGACCTTTTGGTCGGAAAGAAGAGATCATACCAACTGCGCCAACCATGCCCGCCCTCAGTTTTGGTAAGCGATATATTAATTATCGTTAAGTGAAACTTGCTTACAAGTGATGATAGACTTTGTCTGGAGCTCATTAGCATATAATAAGATTTTAAAATATTTAGGATGAGTGTTTTTTGCAAAGGAACGAACCATTAGAAAAGTGAAAAGGATGGGGGAAAGATTTTCAGTTTGCAGGAATTTCCTTTTTTTTCCACTCAATGCACGTGCGCAGTAAACATATACATAGGTCAGAGTACATCCCCATTCTCCCCTTTCCCCTTCCCCCTCAATCCCTTGTTGAGGATTTCCTCAAGACTCTAGATTTACTATCACACAATTGGTGTTTTAGGCCAAAGGTTTTGGTTACCGATGCTATAGTTTATAGTATCTGTTTTAAAAACATTATTGTGTTCGACGTCACATTATTAACTCACAGATACTCCGTAGGAGTAGCAGTGAGTTATAGCAGGGACTTTTTCATTTGCATAAAATTTTGTGAAATAATAGAATCCTCCAGCTTGCTTTTCGCGGTCGGTTTGTATATAAAGTGCCTCGACCCGAAAATATTTGCCCTCGGTCTTTCGTACAGACCTCGCTGGTCTATACACTGAAATACCTCGGGCAAATATTTTCCCGGACAGACCTCGCACTCGGTTATTAAGATATATGCACTAACTCATGGTAGGACAGATGTTAGCCGATAATTGCCTGGGTCATTTTTCTAGCTCCCGAATTAAAGTTTATCAAAATCTATCCTGTCAGTGTCGTTATATTTTTAAATATAACAGCTAAATGTTCAAATATTAGTTGATCAGCAAATTTGAGGATTTTGTTTGGTATACTATTTTTGGGCTTGTGAGCTCGTACCTAGATTTCAAAGGTAAGACATCGAGAGACTGGAATCCAGTCGACTTCACCTCATGATCACCAGGGGTCGAGGATTTCTCTAAAATGTGGTAAGTTTGGCCTAATGTTCATTTGTCAGTTTCTTGGGACAAGTTACCACAGCTTTCAAAGAGTGTTCAAAGAGGATTTGAAGAGGGTTTCAGACCGATTTGGCCAAGTTTTAAGCTCCAGGACGAAGGAGCAAAGAGGGTTTCAGACCAATTTTGCCGACATGGACTTAGCTACTAAACTCATTTCCACATGTCGCAGCACTTTCTTTCTATCAGAAACTTGTCGTCTTGCGTCTAATTTTTTAACTGTTTGAGAACCTTGGAAGGCAGTAAAAGCCGAAATTTAAATTGTATGTTGGTTTGCACTTGTCGAGATATCATTTGGGATGTAGTAATGTTTTTAGAATTTTTAGCTACTTTAGGTCTTGTCGTTATAAAGTGATTATTAAAAAAAATCTGCTATATTTTCTTCACTAGGATGCAACACTGCGCATCAGCATAGAACAGTGCATCTGTTGACTTTGAGAAGGCATTTGATTCCGTAGCTTCAAACACCCTGTGAAACCTTCTCGTTTGAAAATTGTCAAGGTTATCAAGCTCCTCAACACTGAATTCCAAGCTCAAAATGTCCAAGATTGCGATCTCAGTGAACCATTAGATATGCAGACAAGAGTGTATCAAAGATGCTTACGCAGCCCCATACTGTTCCTGGCTTCACTTGATTGGATCATGTAAGAAACAATTCCGGAATTAAACACAGGAATTCATTGGACATTACACAGAGGTTAGAAGTCCTAGATTGGCCGACAAACTGGTAATATAACTACTTAGTCAAAGTCTTACCCACATGAGGAGAAATGTCAAGAGACCAGGTATCTGCATCAACGCTGCCAAGACCAAGAAATTGCGGTTGTTTTTAGAAGTCGACCAAGCAAGACAAACTCAATTCCTTGGATTTTCACTAGCACTAGTAGAGAGCTTTACATACTTTGGAAGTGTCGTAGATACACAAGAAGGAAAAGTGCAAGATGCAATAGCCCCCATCAACTAAACCCAAACTGCTTTCACAATGTTACAACTTGTCCGGCGATCAAGAAGAATCTCCTACAGGACAAAACTTATAATCTTCCGACCGCACGTAAAAGGTTTTTTCTGTATGGGCACAAGACTTGGAGGCTGACTGAAAGGATTATAAAGAAACTCCAGTAGTTCACGGACAAGAGTCTAGAAACTTCATTCTCTTTATTTGGTGGCCAAGAAGGAAACAACTATAAAGAAGTACTATGCTTGTCTGAGAACAAGTCGATTTATATTGTCCATCCGGACAAGAAGGTGCTGTGCCAATCTTGTCCCGTGCTCATTCTTTCTGTCCTGAAACAGGACTAGTCTGTACACAAGGCATTCTGTGTAGTGAATTTCTTAAACTTTTCTTTTAATATTCAGGTACTGAGAAACGCCAAGACGTTACATGTTACAGGACGTTTGTTTTTATTATTAACGATTTCAACGAACTATATATTTTTTTTGCTTTGAATTTACTGGAAATAAGTCACAACCTATTTTTCAGACTAACAAGGCACTTAATTTATGGATATTGAAATTAGTAAATTTATGACCTTTAAATTTGCGTAAGAACTTTAAATTACGAAGCTTAGTAATGCTTAATATTGTTTTACTTCTTTAACCATTCGTTTAAAAGATTAACATGCCGGCCCATCTATTGGAACAAAATAAAGATACTCTTTGCAGTTTAAATCCTTCAGAAGAGCATGGATACCTTGGGACAGTCGGCTGCTAGGGCCGGAGCAAGAAATAGAAACACTTATATTTTATACTCCCCCAAAACCCATGCAATTTCTCGGGCTAAAGCTTAACCGAATATCGATACATGCAGTAATCGTACGTACAATACAATTATGGGCGGGCATGGTTGGCGCAGTTGTAAGATCTCTGCTTTCCGACCAAAAGGTTCCCAGCTCGATCCCGGCTCTGCCGAGATTTGAATATTTGCACGACCTTCTTTTCTACCTAAGCTAACCCAGCTTTTCCATCCTTCTGGGGAAGGTAAATGAGAACGAGCATCTGCTGGGAGTTAACCTGCGATTGATTGGTGTCCCGTCCAAGGGGATTCAAAGACTCTCATCCGCTTAACACCTACAGAAACCGGAGATTAATCACCCGCTTTATGGGTCACCAGGTTCATAAAGGTTTTAGCTTGATAATTCAAATTTGTTTGTAATGATTTAATTACGAGTTGTTGACACGCTATAATAGGTAAGTGAACACTCGGGATGCATTCACTTTTTTCTTTAATCCCTTTATCGCATCCGCAAACACGTGGTCTTGGCCAGTCTACTATGATCAGTTTTAGACCCTTCGGTCTCTCACACAGTTAGGGGGTTAAGTGAATTTCTCTTCAAAATTTTCCTGTTTTGTTGGACTAAATTATTTTCTAGTCGTATTTGTAGTTTTCATTTCCAGTTACAGGTCTTTTATGTTTTTAGTGATCTTACACTTGTGGTTAAGTAGAATTAAAGTCAATGTTTTAAGTTTGCAAATTTGCTTATTTTTCTATTAGGAAACTCTTTTGAATAATTGCATAAACTTAACATTTTTTAAAAGCTGACTTTTTTTTTAAAAAAACCTTGTTCCAAACTTCATTATTGAATTTAAAAAAACATTCATTTTTCCTTCTTTTTGTTTTTAGCGTGTCTTTCACCATTTGACCCGTGATATTGTTCTGGTCACATGATGTGTATTTCCAACCAATCACATTACAGGGCAATCTTTTTTTTCCTTATAAGGGTTGCCATGTGAATTTCCACTTTGTAATAAGTAGTCGTCCTTCGCATTTTCTAAACAATAATTCATTAAATCCGCGGCTGCTACAGAGACTTTGATTCGCTGAATGTTGAGTTGCGACCTGAGGTTATCCACTACTTGTTTTAAGGCAGCTTTTGATTGTGGACTTGAGCTGTCAGGTGAAGACATATCTAATGGACTGCGGAATTCGGCTTTTTTCTACGATGATACAAATCGAAGTAAGAATAAAATTAGAAAAAAAATCACAAAAGAGATTAACAATACTTATAAGAAGAAGATAAATGGGAGACTGGAAACAATAGGCTCAACGAGTCTTTACGTGTCATCTACGTCATCAGCGTAATTTCTAATATTATTTTCATCATTATACTGCTAATACTTTTTTGTTATCATTATCAAGAATACTATTTTAATCATCATCATGATCACTATCATCGTCATCATCATTACTATCATCATCATTATCACCATCATCATGATCACTATCATCATCATCATCACCATCATCATCATCATTACTATCATCATCATCATCACTATCATCATCACCATCATCATCATCATCACTATCATCATCATCACCATCATCATCATCATTACTATCATCATCATCATCACTATCATCATCATCATCACTATCAACATCATCGTCATCATCATCACCATCATCATCATCATCATCATCATTATCATTATCATCACTATCATCATCACTAACATCATCATCATCATTATCATCATCATCATCATCATTATCATCATCATCATCATCATCATTATCATCACTATCATCATCACTAACATCATCATCATCACTATCATCATCATCATCATCATCACTATCATCATCATCATCACCACTATCATCATCATCATCATCATAATTATCACTATCATCATCACTATCTTCATCATCATCACTATCATCATCATCATCACAATCATCATCATCATCACTATCAACATAATCGTCATCATCATCACCATCATCATCACCATCATCATCATCATTACTATCATCATCATCGTCACTATCACCATCATCATCATCATTACTATCATCATCATCATCACTATCATCATCATCATCACTATCAGCATCATCGTCATCGTCATCATCATAATTATCACTATCATCATCACTATCTTCATCATCATCACTATCATCATCATCATCATTATCATCATCATCATCATTATCACTATCATCATCATCATCATCATCTTTTTTATTATTGTTATATTTAAACTTCAGACAGATCTGTTTTGATCATCAAATCGATCTGCATGCACGAGTCTGTTACAACAAATGTTATTGCTAAAAAATCGCGTTGTTAATTGTCGTTGTGATTGTCGTTTTCATTTTCCTCGTCGCCGTCCAGTTGTCTAATCGATGTCATTGCTGGCACTTGTGATAATCAAACATTTTTGTTTTAACATTCACATGTGCCTCGAGTTGATACTTCATAAGAAAACTTAAAGATTAGGAATTGGTTCTTACTCTTTTAAATAGCTTCGCGTATATTTCTTCGCCATAACATTAGCTGTGAAATTAATGGTGTATTATGGGTAAAGTAGTCGTTAATGCCTTTTAGATAAACAACACAAGCCAAAGTTTTCAAATTGAAATAACGAAACATTGCTCTCGGCTCATCCTGAACTACCATTAGATTGTTTTTCTAAACTCCTTCCAAACACAGTAAATTGGTTAGTTTGAATAGTTAAGGAGGATTTACTTAGTTGGACAAAGTGCATAAATAATATTTGAAAACTTCTTTGTGTCATTTAAAGCTGCGGGCGTCGCAGCTTGGTTTAGACCACATCTGTTGCATTAAGCACTGTATTTTGAAGCAGCTTGTGGAGATATAAAACATAAAACTTTGAGATCTTATAGCAGAGACAAACTGCGTAGGTGGATATATTTTATCTTAACAGCGGCTAGACACTTTGGCTGCACTATTGTTGGAAGATTTGAACAGTTCGATAAATATGATAACACATCAAAATTAACCTATATATCGTTGTAAATAAACACTCATTATATTCTAGATTTATTTTACCTTTTTGAAAAATTTATCAAAATCAGATTTTGTCTTTTTGTAGTTTTCAAAACAAGCTGCAGTCTATATAATTTTGACCCTATTTCTATTTCCTCATTTTAGAGTACCATAAAACATGACATGATAGCGAGTCAAAGCAAAACTAGTTGTTATCAATTATTTTAAAGAAAATACAAAATAATTTAAGTTAACTCGAGAGCAGCTCGAGACGTACGCATAGATGTTTTCTCAGAAGTCGAATCGTTGGTAGAACTAATTTTATGCAACTGAAAAAGACCAATTACTTTTACTTAAGATGGCACAAACAGGTTAATGAAATCAAAACATTAAATGGAGATGGGTAAAATATGATATTATGTTCTTGTTAAAGTCTTTAATATTTTGTTGACGCAATTGTGTCAGTTTGAAACACAAATGAGATTATGGCGACTTTTTTTTATAGGTTATTGAAGAGCCAGCATATATCTGAGTTAACTGGAATTTATCATGCAATTTTCGTTAACGGCCAATTTTCAATTAAAGAAAATTTTACCCATTATAACAGACGAACGACCAAAGTTAACACTACTGTTTTAAAACTAGGAAAAATGTTTTGTATGTAGGAAGTTACTTGGCCATATTTAATTAGTTGGTTTTCGTGAAGGAAAACAATCGGTAAATCTATTGCTCTTATTTCTTGCTTGGGCATTACAAAAAAAAAAAATTACATAAAAAAGCGATCGAAACCAGAAAGTGAAATGATGGAGTCAGAGATTAAAGTAGGCTGAACTAAGAGAGTGTTACTGGTAATTTAGGTGATTCAACCCATTCTTAACGAGGCCAAAGAAAGTCTATATTCTTTTTATAATAAGACATATACATCTTAGCAATAGTATACAAAAATACAAGTTAGATTATAAATATACTTCCACTGATGAATTTAAAAAACATCTTTTATAACTGATAAGTATTGTATTTTAAAGTTACTGTGAAATGAATAAATAAACGGAGATAAAAGTTTTCAAGTTTCACAAATCGTAAACTCGATTGTTTGTGGGCTTATTGACATTTACAGTTTAACATTCGAAGACAAAACTTTGTCTCGCAGAAAATCCTCTACATGTAAGGTCTATAAAGTTCTTTTGATACCGTGTGGAAAAGTTTTATTGATATGAAGTATATTCATTTAAAAGAAAGGAAAGGAATGCTTGCATGTGCCTCAAGCAAGCTCAAACGAAATAGCAAAACTTCAAATAGAGTGCTTAAATGTTATGGTGATTGAACAAGATACCTGAATCTCAGTTGTAGGGTCCCCTCTGAAATTTGAAGCTGTCTAAGAACAATTTCGCAATTTAAAACGTAGATTTGCACCTGAAAAGATGCTTCAAAGTGAACTGATAAGGTACCCGAACCTACTTCATTACACACAGACTTACAAGCCGATTCACTTTCACATAACAATTTTTTGTTCAAAGCTTTTGACATTCCGCAAAACAATGCTCCATATTGTTTTCCAGGTAAAATTTAAAAGTTATTTTATGCAACACTTTAGAAAAGTTGAATATTGCGTAGTGAATAATTAAAATTCATCAAATCGTCTTGACAACCGCTTCTTACCTTCTCCAGCTGCTTATCGAGTTAGCATTCAATCATTTACAGTTTTCCAAAAGAAATATGCTTCACATCAATATTCTATTGGAGAAACTTAATTCCTCCAGAATTCGATCTTTTTTTTTTGTTTTGTTTATGGGCTTGTAGAATTGAAAAGCGTTTTCATGCTCAGTACAGAGGGGATTTGCATAAAACGTTTATTGGCGTAGTTAGCTATAAGTTTTAATTCATTTTTGGGGGATTAAAATTTCATAAGGATTTATTGCAGCTCGGATGTCTCGAATTTTATTTTTTGATTCAGACAACGCAAGTTCGAACAAAAATGTTGTAGTTTATTCTACAAAAATCTATGACCAAATTTTGTTAAAAATTTTGTAAGAAGAAAGCTGACAAACAGATGTTTTTATCAATAAAGTCGAACACCGAACATGTTGCTCGCTTGAAAGTGCAAAATTTGCATTTTATGGCGCTAAACATCGAATCCTAGGTTGTTGATACAGCTGGTATCAGATTTACATTTTTATACGCCCAGAAAGTGCATTTGCTTAAGATAAAAAAATCGTCAAGAAACAGAGTTATTAGCGGGTTGGAACAACTGAGTGCGTGGTTACTGAATGTCTTCTGGAAATTTTGTAAAATTTCGAAAAAGCGGACATAGAATAGACAATCAATATCTGGATCGAAACAAAAATCACAAAAACGAGGCGAAGGGGAATGAATATAAATCTGAATTTTTTTTTCGGTTTTTTAGATTTTGTAAAAACGATGTTACGCTGTCAAATTTTATCACAACTTGTCTTGTAACTCCGTTGTCTCACAAATTGCGAGGGAAGTTGCTGAAGGGGTTATACACTGCAATGCCGTTTCAAAAAGTAGCCCAAATTTGACTTCGTGCAACGCTACGCGAAACAAAAAATGGTCGAGACAGCGCCTGTTACATTTTGCGATTTTCTCAACTATACTTGTCTCGCAACGGCGTTACAAGACAAGTCACTGGAAAAATTGTAGTGTAAGGCTCATAGAAAAAATCGATAAAAATTCGAAAGAAAAAATGGCTTATCTGTATGATTCGTGCAATTCGTCATAGAGAAAACAAGTATAAATTAGAAAATAGCTCTATTGCTTGGTGGCAGGGTCGAGCGATATAGTTATCGGCAACATCAGCGACAACATTAGTTAGCAAGACAAAAGTTGTAAGGCCACTAGCTGGAAGCGATTGCTTTGAAAAGGACACTGTTTTCCCGATATATTCAATCCAGATATAACAAAAATTGTTTGTACTTACCGCGAAGAATGATTACTTATCAAACAAAAATGCCGAGTTGCTTGGTTATGAGCTAACAAATACTACAAACAGGTTCCAATTTTTATTTTATCAAAATTAAAAATGAAGTGTCAACACATCCATTTTTAAAATCGCGACAATTTTTGCATTTTTACGTCTCGTAAATTTATAACTGAGTTAAATGTAAAAAATCTCCTTTGATTTTTTCAAGAATGTCTTGAAGTTGAGAATAATTGTTGACAAAAAAAACACAAGAGGATGACAAAGCTTTGATACCGGCCAGTATTGAATTTTCTATGCACTTTTAGCTTTGAAGGCCAGGCTACTGGGAAATTGTTGTGCATATGGAATCATTGTTGCGGAGGCAAATTTTGCTGCTCAGAAACAAATATGTTTTTGCCTAAAGCCAAAAACATTTTTGTTTTCTGGACACAAACATTCTGTTTCCGGCTAATTTAGCGATTCCGGGAAACATGACAAGAAACTACCTTGACTTTCACTCAACAAAACGAGCACTGTGAATGGTTGATTCTTGGTCACGTGCCCCTGATTAAATTCAAATGTATCCCGACCGGGTTACAATTTCACAGTTGTTGCCCGCTGTTGTCTTTGTTTGTTTGTTTGTTTGCTTGTTTTTTGTCTTTTTTTTTTTTTTTACGTTAAGGGAAAGTCTGGATATATACTGTAACAAAGCACTTAATGTATGGTCCCTCGGGAAACTAATTAGATTTGTTTTCCCTCGAGTCCTGATGTTTCCCGAGACGAAAACTAACTGTTCCCCTCGGGACCATACATCAAGTGTATAATAGTTGTGGTTCCACTAGAGTCTATCTCGGGTCATTTTCGGTGCTTACCGAGGTAAAGTGCCTGGGCTTGGATTTACCGTGGGTTCACGGTTACCCGCGGTGATATAGCTCTGAGCGGTTCCATTAAAACAAGACTGCCCG
>JANCMA020365523.1:0-11479 GCA_024336925.2 Zoanthus solanderi | reverse complement strand
TCGGCAGAGCCGGGAATCGAACTGGGGACCTTGTGGTCGGAAGGCAGAGATCTTACCAACTGCGCCAACCATGCCCACCCTATATGGTATAAATTTATTTATGTTTATTTTAAAGTTTGCAAGTTGCATTCATTTTAACATTTAACTACAAAATTCATCTGACTTTCAACATTAAAATTGCCCCATTGAAAGCACAGAAAGCAATGGCGAACATTTCTCAAAAGTCAAGAGAGCACTGGCAAAATTTGCCATTCACTGGCCCCTACCTGAAACCCTGCAAAGGAAAATTCTCTGACATCACTCAAAAAATTATCAATCAAATTCTCAAACGGTTTTGTAACAATGAGTTCAATATCAAGATAGTTTTCTTTAGTTTTAAAACTAGATTATTGTTTGGAAGGAAAGACCATATCCCTAGGGGGCTCAGAACTCTCGTCGTTTACAGATTCACTTGTACAAGTTGTGGAGCTTGTTATGTCAGAAAGATCTCCCAACATCTTGATACGAGGATCAACAAGAACCTTAAAATGGATAAGGCCTTACATATATACAAATACTTAATGGTTTCTGAAGGTTGTCGACAGAAATGTTCACCTGACTGTTTTTCCATCCTAGATCAGTCTGCAAACATCTCACAACTCAAAATCAAAGAAGCTATTCACATCCTTTGGGAAAAGCCCTAACTCAATCAATAACTAATGCATGTCAGCCTAAAACTATCACTTTTTAAAATCCTCCATTGTATTATGCCCTTTATTTATTTATTAATTTTTTCCCAGTTTTGTAATCTTAATTTTATTCTATGATAATGATGAATATATTCTATTGTTACACTTCTCCATTTATATTCTATGTGCAATACTTGATTCTGTTATTCTGATGAAGGCATGAGACATGCCAAAACTGTCATGCCAGTCTCAGTCTCAATAAATACAGCATGGATCTTCATCAAAGTTTTAACAAACTTACTTCTCCATCTATGACCATCCCATTTATGGCATTAGATGTGTATCTGAACAAACTAATCAAATTTTTAATATTCAAATCTAGGTTTATCTCCAGATAAAAAATGTTTTCTTAAACTTATTAATTTGTTTTGTTTCTCTATCGGCAAATAATACAGAAAATGAGAAAGTCACCTTCAAGTGTCTCCTATATTCTGAGTTTCTCTCTATTAACACTGACCCCTGGAGCAAATCTCCTATGGCAACACTAATTGGTTCATCAAGCATAAAAAGATCCTGTTTCCAATGCGTAATTTCAGCACTGGGGGATGTTGATAAATTAACAGGATCCTTATTGTTAAAGCTATCATTGGGAATATCACTAAACATGACGTCAAACCACGATCCAAAGCCATGCATCCTGGCATCCTTAACTATTTCAAACTCCACTATTTCATGTGCTGTCTCTAGATCTGACTCAATGAGTGTCTTCATGTTCAGTTTAAGAACTGGCTTCGCATCTGAGAGACAATCTTCTGTTTTAAGCTCATGGTTGTAAAACGGTTTTCTGAAAAAATCATCCTTGGCTTTCTTCATTAAAGGGGAGAAGTCAAAGCCATATTGATCTCTCCAAAAGTTAACTCTTTCGTCATAGACTTCTTTAGCCGTACAAGGAACCAAATACAGTGTTGCGAGAGACGGCCAGATAACTCCCTGTGAAGTTAACCAGCGGTCTCTAGCGACTAACACAGAATCAACCATAAACTCGAAAATCAAAAACGTTCCCATCCATTCAGATATTATCATGTCTACTTTCTCTGGCAGTTCTATATCCTCAATTTTTCCTTTAATAACCTTAATTTTTTCTGTGAGTTGGTTTTGTTGGACAACGTCGACTACGAAATCCGCCATTTCGCTTGCCTCGACCGCATAAACTTTTCTGGCTTTACCTTCTCGAGCACAAAATAAACTTAGTATACCACTACCACAGCCGACATCTAAAACTGCCTTGTTTTTCAAGAACTCTGATCCACACTCGATAGCTTTTCTATAGGCACTTGTTCGTGCTTTGTCGGACAGCATCTCGATGTGAATTGTAAGATCAGAATAATTACTAAAATACTCATCGTCCTGCCACTCATTATGTCGCTTGTACTCATATTCATTCATAAGGTGGTTAACAGGAGCATAACCACATGACCCTGCCAGTTCACACCACCACCAGTCTTTCGATTCTTTGCTAAGGACGGTCAACTTGTCACCTTCTTTGAAGCTCAACTGGTCCCCATTCTTAGCGCTGTAGTCAGAAAAAGCAACAAGGCACTCAAAGGATTCCACAAGATCATCAGTATCTGTTTCAGCCAATATATCTCCTATGATGCTTTCTCCGCGTGATTCGTCTGAAAGCGAAAGCGACTCTCTTCCATCCAGGCCTGTCCCGTCCGCCATCTTGGATGAAAGTCTGACCCACAATGCACACGGATAGGCCAGGTCCCCAAGCAAATAGCATGGACAGAACGCAAAGGAGAGAGTTTTACTAAAGATTTTTAACATAATTTTGTTGGGTGCCTAATATACATTTTATGATGTCTAAAGGGATATTTAGTAGGGCATTAAAAGATGCTTCGTTATCAGTAACGACGTCAAGGGACGGTGGAAGGAGTTTTGGAGGTACGATTTTATTATTCACTAAATGAAACGACCAGATTGTTTAGTTTGCTACATTTCCATTTCTGATGTCGAATTCCATATAAATTTTGGTGTTAGGTTTGCTGTAAAAAGCTTTTTCCATTATATAAATTTTGTATCACGATATTTTTGAGGTTGTGGTAATATATTAATCACAAAGTTTTCTCTAATCAATGAAAAAGCTAAGTTATACATAATTACAGTTAGTCGTTTTAATACCTTACAAAGCGTGTTAATTATATATCAGGATATTGGGTAAATTTTCTATTTTTATAGTGATTGATTAGCCATCCCTGGAGTCTAGTATATGCATGTGTAATTCAAAGCTTACACTTCTGGGATGTTACTCATGTCTTCCCACAATTTGTATAATACCCCTTCTCTTTGGATTTGTTTGAAAGAGGAACATCAAGTGTATTTGTTGAGAAAGTATTAAATATTTAAGGTTGATAGTCATTAACTTAGAGGCAGTGTTACAGCCTGCATTGCTGTATGCTGCAGAAATCTGGGCACTAACAGAAAGATTGGAAGGACTGCGAGGTAGTTGTGATCATAAAATGTTGAGATACATGCCAAGAGTAAGATGGCATGACAGTATTAATTTACTAAATAAATGAAGAGGTCAGAAGAAGATGTGAGGTGGAGAACCTTGAACATAGATATAAGGAAAACAAGGTTGAGATGGTTTGGTCATGTAAAACATAGGGATGAGAATAGCATACTCAATGAAGCTGGAGGTGGTAGGTTAAAGACCAGTATGTAGACCAAAGAAGACCTGGAGTAAGGTCACTAGTGGAAGAAGACATTACAAAGTTTAACATCATGGAAGATATGGGAAAGGATATAAAATAGTGGAGGCAAATTATATCATATCTATCCCCAGGAGTGGGAAGCAAGGGACATTAAACAAAGATGATGATGATTATCATGGTGATGATGATGATGATGATGATGATGATGATGATGATGATGATGATGATGCTAACTTTTAGGACTTCTTGTGGTCTGATAAGTGTATCATCTCTATGGAATGTTTAGTGTTTTAACTAAAGGAAATTTTCGTTGAAATAGTGATTGTAATAGAACTTTAAATAATTTATTAGTCTGTACATGTATATGTCAATTTTTTTCATACAGTTGTCCTCACAGAGTTACAGTAAAGTAGTTATTTTTGTATCAATAGATAACAGTCGCGGTGGTTCAAGAGGGGGAGGGCACTGGAGGGGAAGAGGTAGAGGATCTAGGAACAGGGGTCGTGGCAGAGGTGGCAGCCGAGGAAGCTACAATGGGCCATCCCCAAGATCATACCTTGAAGAGGATAATGATGGAGACTTTGAAATGGATAATGAAGCTCCAGAGAAGCCTGATAGATTGTAAGCTTTATGATATTGAATTTGTTTTTACTTAAATGGTTCTTACTTTATTATTATCTTGTTATCAAATAACAACAATTAAATTAATGAATTACTGTTGAGTTGTTTCATGCACAAATTGGAATAGTTTATGATGTCTTATCAGGACATAGTTTACATTTGGGTCAATCTACGAAACAGAAAGGGTGTTGTGGCCACTGTCCTCTATTTTGATGAAAAAAGTCAATGATTACTTAACAACTCATTTTATTTATTTATTTATAAACATTTAGGATCTAGTGAGGTTCCATGGAGAGAAGATAATAGGACTCGAGGTCCCTTACAAAGATCTTTCTCCAATGGTCAGAGCAGCAATATCAAAAAATTTATATTATAAACAAAACACTACAGTAAATATACATAGGAGCATTAAATAAAACTATTAATATGCCAGTCTATATCTACTCATTGCACCTAAGTTGAAATGAACAAGAATGGAAAAATGTACTACTTATTTCCATATGAGCGTACTACTTATTCAACAAACACTGGTTGAGTCACAAACAAAATAACCAATTAGGCACAATGATTTACATTTTGTTAACTATTTACAGTTCTGTCACAATGGGATCACAACCTTGCCACAATTGGGATGGTTTGTGTGTCCCAGTAAGTCATAGAGCTTAATATTAACTAGAGTCATTACACTCCTGGTAGGTTCATCCATGCCAAGAAGGTCAAAGGGTAGGGGCCAAACAAATTAAAGAGTGGTCTCGTCATCCTCCAGTTGGAGTTTGGGATGAGGGCTGATAACCCTTCTTTTGTCAAACGAGAAAATTACAGAAGCCAGTTCTAAGTGGTGAAAATTCATTATTATAAGGAATAAATCATGGAAATGCCTCTCCAGAGAGATTTAAGACCCTGTGTTCCACTAGGGACAAGGAGAACAGGTACTGTAACTGCAGGTATTAAATTCTTCTTCATCATCATCATCATCATCATCATCAATCCAATTTTGATCCGTGTTTATCCCCGTAAACGGGGGTGGTCGGATTTACTCCACTCTAACAGCAATCTCTCGAACTCCCACTCTCCATCTCGCTCAATTCAAGGCATCCTCCTTCTCCAAACCAACACTCTTGCTCTCCTCCTCCACTTGCATCTTCCCTGTCTTCTTTGGTCATCCTCACTTCCTCTTGCCCTTCACTTCAAACTCCAATGCTTTTCTCAAAACATGCCTATCACCCCTCCACAACACATGCCGGTACCATCTCACTTCATTCCCTTTTGCCATCTGAAGCACTGTTTCCTTCAATCCCAACATCTCCATTACGTATTAAATTATTTATTGGTTATAACCTCAAAACCTACCATTCCAAAGTCTTGCCTGGTAAGCTTTCTTGCCTCTCTTCAAAATATCCAGGTATTTCTTCTTTTCCTCTGCACAGCCAAGAATGTGAGCCATTTCACTCATTACTTTCAATGTGGCCAGCCACAGACCTCCACAATAGGCACTGCCATATTTGATAGTTAAATACACTATTAATTAACCATATCTATAGTGTGTATGAAGCAAACAGCTCCAGCCCTAGCTGTTTTCTCTGATGGTAGGTGCCCTAACCCTTCATAAGTTACTCTGATGAAGAGCTAGGATTTAAAACACCTTCACACCTTACGACTATGGACAGAAAAGAAATTACCAACTAGCTAATTTTATCATGCATTTAATCTACTTTTTGAAGCTTTTAGTAGTTTTTTAAAACTGTGGCTTGTGTTCTGAGAAACTATGCCAGTTAAATAGAGTAAACACATATCATGTGTTTCGGGTCAATAATCCTTTACTTTCAAGACAAAAAACATGAGGAGAGAAAAAAATAATCAAGCAAGTGGGCCCAACATGCTTGACCAAAGATGGGTTACTGCTGGTCACCTAAGCAATAACAAAGTACTGCTGGCCAGTACTAGCACTAGTACTTTGGGCTCAGAAACATTATCACCAAGATCAAGATCAGCATAAAAAATTAATGATTATAATTATCATCATCAAAATTAACAGGTCCAACATCATTATATCATCGATATCATTGTTATGAAAATCACCATCATTATTATCATCATCATTAAGATCAACATCATTATCAGGGCCTAATTGAGGCGACAGACAATTGTCAAGACAAGCAACAGAAATTATTGGGAAAAGGGTGACAATTTGCGACAGCAACAAAGTGCATTCAGTTCAGAGACAGAGACATCTGTCGTTTTGACAGTGATGGATGACTGACAAGTGGCAAGGTGTTTTCTTCTCATCTGATTCAAAAACAAAAATAACAGAGGCAGGTTCTAATGGTCGGTAAAATGAGGCTTTTGTGATGGCCTGTTAAAAGAGTTAGTAACTAGGGCAACTTGGCCATGGAAGGCACTAAAGAGACTGCTAATGCCTGGAATATCAATTTTATAACATTTTTGCAATTGATCAGGTATGATCTGCATGGTCAAGCAATATAAAATTAAAATATGTTTTCAAAGGCATCAGAGATCAACTATGTATCAAAACATCCAGCAATACAGTCATGTAATTTCTCATGATATTTTTTGTTCGAGCTTCTAATTGTTAGAACACACAAATGAGACAGACACATTTGTTTGTCATATTTACTTGTCAATCAATGATTGTTTTTGACAACGATTGATCAACTGGAGCTGTGCCAGCTCTAAAGAAATCAGCAAACCAAATAATTGCTTAAAAATTGAAAATTATGACAGCGACATTTTGTTCAGACGAAAATGTGACAGCAATACTTTGCACTAGAAAAAGATGCAACAAAAAGCCCAAAAACTTTGTGACAAGCGACATCTGAGCACCCCTTTGTAGATCCCATTATCAGTATCATCATTATCATCATTAACATCATTATCAACGTCATCACAATAAGTAAATTCAAAGTCACTTAAACCATGATTACCATCATTTATTTAATATTAATATTTACTAGAAACCATTACTAAAAATAGTTTTTTTTATAATTTTTATTCCATAAATTCTGACACTAAAAATAACATAAATGTAGAACTACCTTGGCCCCGTTACAACCCAGCTATCATACGTCTGATCGGCAAACTTTGAATTCTCTATCAGACCATCACCATCTGTGTCTTGAGTTAATGCCTTGGCCATTACAGTCTAAAAAAACAGATTGGAATGCTTTAAAATCAAGTTGAAAAAATAGTTGTAAATTCAACTGTAAATAAAGAGTTTTGACTGCAACACACAAACTTTTCTGCTGCAATCTCACACTTAATTAGTGTACTATTGACAAGAAACACCAACCAGGTTTTGCAAAAGATTAATGAAAAATACCAGTTGTGTCAAAGGTTAATTAATAAACATGATAGAAGCATGGGACACATGAGTTCCCGAACACCATATAGGTACTTTATCCACTGAGATAAAAGTTGTTTTTGTGATATAAACAGTCTGTAACTTTTAAACAGTAATTAAAGTATTTAAAAACAGTTAAATAAATACAATTGAGTTTCACCTTAGCAGCAGGCCACATATCCTGTAGATATTGATAACTTCCATTGACAACATAGTCTCTGTACACCTATAACCAAACAACAAAACAATTTTAATATAGTTTTTTACTAAATCAACTTCTTTTTGACACTTCCCTTACACACTGTGAGTTGCTCTCATACATCACTTATTTTAATCTTACTTGTAGAATAAACTTGAGGTTCAGGTCTTTCCAGTTTGACGTGTCATGGATGGTATAGGCATTGATCTTATCAAATGGTTCGTCCGCTAAACAAAATTAAATAATTACCCAGGTTAATTCTAATGAACAGTAACTTGTCTAATGCTGTTAATTATAATTATTTAATGCAATATAAAAAATGACTGCAAATTAAAAAAGAAACCACACAAAACACTTACATTGCTTACTATACTTAACTAATAGATGAAGATTGTTTCAACTGCAGTTATAATTAAAGTTGTCTATCAAGAATCACAATTTTCTTTAGTAACTAAAAAATGTATATATATGTAACAGATCACAAGAAAATCAAATTTGTGATACGATTCATATATGATATTTGATTACATGTTCTGAGAGCATAAAAGATCAATAGCCAATTGATACACCAAACTTTAGGCCAGTTTCATTTTAAAAATTTGAAATGTTAGTGGCTAACTTAATTTCCAATGGGGAAACATACATAAGCTTTACATTTTAAAAACATTGATTTTACAATAATTTTCAGGTAATTTAAAATTCTTATGATCAATGCCCAAAGCAGTTTAAATAATAAGCTGAAATTTTAGTTGTGCACCAGATATTTGAAATCCTAGTACCCCTCCTCAACCTGTCCCCTTTTGGGGATATACCCAGATCCATTCCTCCATTTCCTCTCCTTTAGGAATATATCCAGACCCCTTACTCTCCCCTTCTTCTTTGAGGAATATAACCAAACTCACTTACCCCACTCTCCACGTGCACTATGGGATATAATATACCCAGACTCTTTAGAACTCTCTCAGGAAATATTCAGACCTACTCCTTCTCCTTTATTTTTGGGGATATACCCAAACCTCCTCCTGCCTTCTTTAGCAGTTGTACCCAGACTCCTTTCTCTTTATTCTTTTGGTGGATATCCCAAGACCCCTCCTCTTTTCTCTAGGGGAAATACTCAGACTCACACTTCCCCCCTTATCTTGAAAACTACATTTTAACAAAATTAAATGATTTTACAAGTAGCTGGTTAATTTTGCTGGCTGCTAGTTTTGAGGGAAAACCCTGAATAAGTTAAATATACCACTAAAAGTAAGACATAATTGAAGCAGAATGATAAAATAATTTCACCCATCAGAGCCTTACCAGGATCACCAATGTCATGGGGGATACATCCAGCTACTTTTCTTCGGCAATGAAGTCCCTCCATCATTGTAAGGATCAAATCTCCATCAGCCTGGTTCACCCGCTGAGCTGTAAGACAAAATCTATAATTCATAAAGAAACTACACCTTTACTCTTGTTAAAAACTGTACTCTTCAACAACTATATAATATGGACTGCATGGTCTGCTAGAAGCATTAATGGCTGCAAATTAGATTAAATGAAAGCATGTATAAAAACATTCACCCAGCCTAACCCTATCATGCCATATTCCTAAAACACCACACCTTATCTTAGTGTCAGCCATTGATATTTAACTTTACAGTCAGCCAAACTCCTAATGTCTATACATATCTCAAAATTGAAAGCAAAGATAATGACAGCAGTTAAGGGTGACACACTGAAAAATAATAACTTTTAACCTACAACTGTGTGCAAAACAAAGCAGAAGTCGCTGACCACTTTTATAGATTAAAATGTCAGAAAACAAGTACAAAAAACTCACCAAACCTCACTCATATTTTTTAAAACAAAGTTTTAAGAACTCTTTCAAAAACGAACCATCAGATTATAACTTTTTCAAACTTTGACAAACACTCTAGTCCATTATTCAAGCAGACAAAACTCCTCAAGCTCTTTTGATCATTTATTAAAATTCAAATATTAAGTCTATTCATGTACAAAATCAACAATAACTGACTACCCGCAGTCTTCAATAGTTATTTCATAAAGACCAGCAAAATTCATAAATACAAAACAAGACTCTCATCCAGACACGCTTATACACTCGCGCACTCCCCAAAACAAGAACAAATTATATGGTATCTTTGCAGCGTGAAATTTTTTGGAGCAAACATTTGGAATGAAATTGATAAAGATTTAAAAACTCTTTCCATGAAGACATTCAAAGCCAAATTAAAAGAAAAGTTCATCCTAAATTATTAAATCATTCAGTATCCTGTAATATACATTTGCTTTATAGCTGGTGTTTTTCTGGGTTCATCACTTTTCCTTTTGTTTCCTCTTATTCTCCTTTAACATACCGATCATGCACTAACTTATTTTACTATAGCAATAGCTAGAGGTCTGGTTGCTTGGCTAGTCTAGCCCCTATGGTTATTCCAGCCAAACAGCACCTAACAAATTATAAGTAAAATATAGTCCTTGTAAAAACCAGACATATTATTTGAAGGTGAATAAACGTTGTTGTTGTTGTTGTTGTTGTTGTTGTTGTTGTTGTTGTTGCTGTTGCTGTTGTATCCAACTTTCAAACTTTTGTCCTCTATATATATGTCACTTTTTCTTTAATCTATCAATCTATGTGGAAATAAAAATTGTTGTTGTTGTTGTTGTCTTATCTTTATTAACATTCATAGCACTTATTTAGTGTTAATCCTTTCTTTGTTTTACATATTCACTCCTAGTATAATCCTCAATCATTCCTTAGCTTTCCCCATAGTGTTAGTCTTAACTTTTGGTTAGTCAAACTTTGATGTTAGTCTTTCCCTTTGACTCAATTATAGCCCCTTCAAAAAAATATTTGTTTTCTGAATGTAAGCCTGGCTTCCTTGGTTGGTTGTAATCAAGTTTAAAATAATTTCGAGATTGAACTGATGAGGAGCGTTAAAACTTTTGAGGTTAAAAGTCTGCCAGTGCGAACCTCTTTTCCAAATGTCACTACATTTGAATATAAAATTAATCATTTCAAGGCATTTCATACCATTTATGCAAGGGCAAAGCCGGTGAACATGTGCATTATGCGGTTTTGCTTCACAGTTTATCTGTTTTGGAATGTTTTTCCACCCCAAGCATCTGCCTCTCTGTTCATGTCCCTGTGAATAATCAGCGTACGACGGCCCTACCTCATTCCATCCATCAGTATCATTAAAGCCTGTTTTACATTTTCGGCCAAGAAGTTGTTGAAAAATGCTGAGGATATTTTCATCTTTGAGCCCATGATCCTTTGCAGTACACAGCAAACCATGTGACCCGCACACTTGATCACATGATCTAAATTCCTTACTTTGCAAGTAGTATTTCACTTCTGTAAAAATTAACAACTATTGTATGAGTCTTTGGTGTTTGTAACACTGGAGTAACTAGTTATTAAGATAGTTTTCATTTAGGTTTTTATATGAAACGTATACTGCTATTTGTATAATTTGACATTAAAATTGATTGATAAGAAAGTTGATATACAAGTTGTAAAATAATTAACCAAAACCTAATGCTTAAATACATACTTATACATACACAATTATCAACTGACAACTTATTACAAATTTAAATAAGGGCTGTTAAAGGCACAAATGTAACAACTGATTCTAAATGTAACAACACTTGGTCCTTAATATAAAAACACTTGGTCCTAAATGTAACAAAACTTGGTCATAACTGTAACAACACTTGGTCCGAAATGTAACAAAAGTCCTAAATGTAACAACACTTGTCATAAATGTAACAACACTTGGTCCGAAATGTAACAACACTTGGTCCTAAATGTAACAACACTTGGTCCGAAATGTAACAACACTTGGTCCGAAATGTAACAACACTTGGTCCTAAATGTAACAACACTTGGTCCGAAATGTAACAA
>JANCMA020365419.1:0-11480 GCA_024336925.2 Zoanthus solanderi | reverse complement strand
TGCAGAAACAGTAAAATTCTTGCACATGTGTATTTGAGGTTTATCAAAGTTAATTTTCCATTTACTAGGGGGGGGGGGGGATAAGCGGTGAAAATTGTCATTTCCGTCTACGGTCAACAACTTCCGGCCCACATTTTGATCCCCAGGATACTTATTCTTTGCTTCATATGACGCAAATGAATGAGCTAAAAACGGAGAGAAGAAAAGAGGCAAGCCATCCAGTTAGTTATTACATACTAAGAGAAAGAAGTCTATCCAGTAGCTGCATATGAAGTAAAGGTAGCGGCGAAGTATGAGTTTGCAATGACTCAGCTAACTGGCCATGGTGCACTTATGCTTGACCTTGCGTAGAGAAAGAGAAACTTTGAGCACGTGGAACCACTGAAACTGCCAGACAAACAAGACCAAGCAAAACCTTTTAAAACCGCTAAAACCAATGATACGACACAGTTTGAAAAACAGGCTCTTCCTCGGGTTCATCGCAAAGATTTGGAATTTAAAACTGATGTAAAACTGGAGAGAGAACAGCTGGCAGTATAAGCTATGAGGAATGTATATCTAAATGGTTTATCGAGGAAATCTGCCAGTTGTAGGGAAGCAATTCCGAAGCCACGTCCACCACGAGGACGTCGTTGACGAGGCATCGGTAATACAGCCACTACACAGCCCTGAACACAACCCGTCCATACCATTGCTTCTGGGAGTAAACACGGATACCGACCCTTTCATTCTGATCAACCATTTCCATGGAGATGAAGGAAGAAGTATTACTATTAGTTCTGCAGTACGCGAACGTTTATTTGAATCTGAGAAGGAGTGGGCTATGGTATTTGACCACCCTGCCAAAACTTCACTATATGTCCATGGCAAAAACTGGCTTCATAATGATGTGAAACAGAACAATGTCTTACGTCATTTTGCCCGGAAAAATTGAGCAGTTGTGCTAATTGACTTCGACAAGGCCACTAAAACTGGCAATAAACTGGCTATAAAATACTCTTGGATGGCACCAGAAGTTATTTCCACCAAAGAAAAGCCAACAACAGCCAACGACGTCTATTCGTTCGGCTACCTGTCATTTTAAATAAATTGTCTTAGTAAATCATAATACGTATGTGACAATGAATGATACTTTTCAGTAAAATTCCGTGATATTTTTATTGATACCGAAATATCTCATTACTCAGGTTAAACTGTCTCATACTTGGTTAAACTGTCCTAATATGAAGTATTAGTCACAACAATTGAACTTTGCATTATGGCGCTCTTCAACTGGATGCGGACTATCATCTCATAAAAACAGTTATATGTTCAGTTTGATAAAGATATACGTAAACAAGTTAGAGCACTCTTATGATTCCATATCTATTTTAACTGTAGAAGAATCCTATTCGAAACTGGAGGCATCCAAGACGCTATTCCCTCGCCTGGTGATTCTATTTTTAATAAAACTGACAACAGATATAATGATATCCTTAGTTACAGAAGAATTTGCAATGAATTTTGTATCAGGCAAAATACTGATTTTAGATTTCTAAGAGGAAATTATCACGCGGATTAGGAAATGTTTATGCTTGGTTTATTAACAAAGGAAATACTAAAACTGGATGGACTTATCCCGGTGGTAAGAATCTATTATTTTCTGATGAGGGTGGAAAAGCTAGCGACGGTAACCTGCTTTCATTTATTGGAAATGATATTCATAAGGATAAAAAATATGAGTATTTCGTGATTAACCCTTCAAACCTCAAGCCTTTTAGCTAATTATCTTGTTACCATGGTGACCAAGGCTTATAGAACAATGATGGCCGCCATCTTGAATAAATTTTCGATTTTTGAGATTTTGTCTAAAATTGAGATATTATAAGAAATGGATAGGAAATACCGTTTTATGTGATAAGAATGCAAAATACTGGAAACAAAATGAAAAGTAACCTGTATTTTTCAATTTTTAAAAAAAACTCTACAAGGGTTTTGATTGAATGACGTCATCAATAAGCTTGGTTACCTTTCAGGAACTGTAAAATGGTCTATTTCGGTGTTATATATACTATCGTCCTTACACGTGAATATTTTACGGTATTTTACAGGGACATAATGGGCACATTTATTCCGTTGGGAAACTACATGCATGACAGCGTGAGAAAGTGGTGTCTATGCGTGTGAGCGTGAGAAATATATCAAATGCATGTGTCTCACGCAAAGTGCGTGAGAGTTGGAAGGTCTGATGTTGTAGGCAGTTGAAATATGATAGCAGTGTCTTGGTGAAAATTGGGTGCTATGATAAAATACCAACTTCACGATTTTAATGCCCAAAACATTTGGCAACTAATAAAACAAATTTCGTATGGAAAATTTCCTCTATAACTCTCGCTGTTGATTTCTGAGAATTTTAAAACCGACGAATTCGACCAAGTAATACTAATAAATACACTACAAAAATCTACCCTGCCCGACCCCTCACGGTTGCATTGGGTGACCTGCGATGTAATGGGGAGACTGGGCCCGATCGATGTTTTTGTCACACTGTGTGTGTTAGTTGTATGGTTGTGTGGAGGTTCACCAGTGGTTTGCAATGTGAGAATGACGAATTTATTTATAAATGGCTCCTGAGATGAAGCAACCTTCCGAAGAAGTTATTGAGACAAGGAGACTTGATTTGAATACCCTCGACACACCAGTTTTGGTAAGCGAGAGAAGAGAGCCACTGCGAGCTGAGCAATGGAGTAAACTGTTTGATTCAGATGGAAGAGTTGTGGATGAGTCCAAGTTGAGAAAAATAGTATTTAAAGGTTTGTTAAGGTGATATTTGTTGGTTCTATATATTATTCAAACTTGTTTAATTATTTTGTAGCTTCGATAAAGCCACCAATTTATTGCTTATTGTTTATAAAAGCTCGAATTAGTAGTTTCATTTTGTAGAAGTAGAATTTTAGATGACTTGTTTTGTTCTTTTAAAAATGAATTGTTTATTACTTATTTTATTTAACTAGACAAATAATTAAACAGAGTTTCAAAAACGATTCAGTTCTGCAAGCTTACAAAAATATTCAGCTGTTGTGCAATTTTTGTCTTATATAGAAACGTGAAATTTTTGGAAATATTATGAAACATATTTCCGGCTCCAGTTTGCATATTGTGATATACGTACTGTATTCTCGATATTACGTGCAAATTTCCAAGATGATTTATTCTTTTATTTATACAAAAATGATTTGCTTAAAGTTGTGAATTTTGAACTTTTTAAAATTGTTTTTAGTTTTCGTAACTAAAACACATGAAACTTTAGACACCTCAGTCCAAGGAAACAAGGCCAAGGGATAATTTCCGTACTGGAGCGTACTTACTGTATTTATTCATACAGTTTCATCAAGTAAATTACTATAGAAGTTAGGGTCTGGGTAAGGATTAGTTTGCATGATTAAACTATAGTATGCTCCAATACGGAAATTTTACCAGGGTTAGTGTACTGGATGTGAATGGTTTGTTTACAAATACACCCACGCACTGGCAATATAGTGAACGAGAAATTTGAATAATGCATGATGCGAAGCGAAGCAGAGTGCATTAAGAACAATTTCGAGTTCATTATGTAGCCAGCAAGTGAGTGTATTTGTTATTAAACTACAGGAGCAACTTCAGAAACCCCGACACTGTCGTTAATATAATTCTGCGCATTTGTTTTTAGAGAACGGCGAATGCGCAGAATAAATCACCATGTTATTAACGACAGTGTCGGGGTATTCTAAAGTCTAGCCAAACTACAAACCGAAAGTAACTAACCCTTTTAATATGCAGTCTGAATTCACTGCATTGTAAGGCATTCCTTACATGACTTAAGGAATTTGGGGTAAGAGTTTTAACAAACAAAAATCTTCAGATTAAATAAGTACATAATTAAAATGGCATATAAGTTCAAATAGAATGAAATAGAAATCACAAATGTTATACATGAAGAAGGATTAAATTAAAATTTGAACTTTTAAAAATTACAGCGAAGGAGATAATTTTCAGAAGCAAGTAGCAAAGCATTCACTGAAATTTGTCAACAACTGAAATTAAATCGTAAAAGAAATGTAGCAAATACCTTGTTTTAGAATTCACAGTATCAGCATGTCCTTTGGGAAGTAAGTTCAATATTTTAATGAAACATTACAAGAATTCAACCAGTATTTGAAGTGTTTTTGCATGTTGTCATCCCCAATTTAGTACCAGTCAAAAATCACCATCTTGAAGTGATGTGTCAGGAATCTCATATTTTTGCTCCCAAGTGTTTGTCATCATAAAACAAACCAATTTCAATAATTGTAAATTTGGTGTTCAGTAAATCTGGCAAAGGGATGAATTCCATTTTAAAAAATCAGACAGAAAAACTGATCAAAAGTGTTGCAAACTGCAGCCTCACAGGAAACCCAAACTTTGATTACTTGTCTAAAAGGCAGGAAAACTGCTGGACTTGTGGCAAAAAGAATGACAAGTTAGATCACTTGATTGCATACTCTGATAAATAACTTTTTCTGGATTAAAAGCTTAATAAAAATCATTTTGATTCATATAAGTGGTTTGAATTTATTGAAGACTTAGCCATGGTTGAATCAAGAAACAAAGCTTAACATTCATAACCACACGGTCTTGCCACTTAGTGACAGATAAACCGAAATTATGTTCAGGATCGATTTTGACCAGTTGTAGGTGCAGAATATAGAATGGAATAAAACAAATAGTTCATTTTAAATCTGAAACTAGCAAAAAAAATATTAAGATTGTTAAAGATAATGTTGAAGTTTCCAACCCAGAAGCTGTGTATGGCTGATGCTTTTAATAATTACTTTGCCAATATAGGATCTAATTTGGTTAAAGCAATACCAAAAGTGCAAAAAAAAACCACTAGACTATATAAAATATCCCCTTTTAAATAGCTTTTATATCTTCCCTACTACTGCTACTGAAATTGAAACAGAAATTTCTAACTTGAAAGATGGCAAAGCATATGGTCCATATAATATCCCTGTTTCTATTAAAGTTTCTCAGTGCAGTTATAAATTGCTAAACCCTTGAAAACTATACTATTTAATGCTTCTTTTTCAGGTGGTATTGTTCAAAACAGCCTTAAAGTAAACTAAAAAATGTGATACCTGTGTACAAAAAGGATTCCCAAATTTGTCTTTAATTGTAACTACTGTCCCATATCTCTTCTTTCAATTGTCAATAAGTTGTTAGAAAAACTAATTTGCAATAGATTTTTTGACAAACAATTTGGTTTTCGCATTAAACATTCAACAGATTATGAGCACTGTTCTTAGTATCACTGATAAAATCCAAAAGGCAATTGATGATTGAGATATTTTATGTGGAATATTTTTAGACTTGAGCAAAGCCTTCGATACAGTAGAGCATGAAATTTTAGTAAAGAAGCTTGAAAGTTATGGTATAAGAAGAAATGCTAAAAATTGGTTTACTTCTTATCTAAGTACAACTGCCAGCAAACAGTGACAGTAAATAAATAAATGTAACTTCAAGTCCTGCAACAATCTCATGTGGTATTCCTCAAGGATGACAGTCCTTGGTCCAGTTCTTTTTCTATTATACATTTAATGATTTCCACCAATGTTCCGATCTTTTTGACTTTCACTTATTTGCAGATGATGCAAATTTATTTTTTAGACATAAAAGCCTTTTAGTCTTAGAATTCGATATAAATAATGAATTAAATAATATAGATACTTGGTTATGTGCATATATATGCACATAACCAAGTATCTATATTATTTAATTCATTATTTATATCGAATTCTAAGACTAAAAGGCTTTTATGTCTAAAAAATAAATTTGCATCATCTGCAAATAAGTGAAAGTCAAAAAGATCGGAACATTGGTGGAAATCATTAAATGTATAATAGAAAAAGAACTGGACCAAGGACTGTCATCCTTGAGGAATACCACATGAGATTGTTGCAGGACTTGAAGTTACATTTATTTATTTACTGTCACTGTTTGCTGGCAGTTGTACTTAGATAAGAAGTAAACCAATTTTTAGCATTTCTTCTTATACCATAACTTTCAAGCTTCTTTACTAAAATTTCATGCTCTACTGTATCGAAGGCTTTGCTCAAGTCTAAAAATATTCCACATAAAATATCTCAATCATCAATTGCCTTTTGGATTTTATCAGTGATACTAAGAACAGTGCTCATAATCTGTTGAATGTTTAATGCGAAAACCAAATTGTTTGTCAAAAAATCTATTGCAAATTAGTTTTTCTAACAACTTATTGACAATTGAAAGAAGAGATATGGGACAGTAGTTACAATTAAAGACAAATTTGGGAATCCTTTTTGTACACAGGTATCACATTTTTTAGTTTACTTTAAGGCTGTTTTGAACAATACCACCTGAAAAAGAAGCATTAAATAGTATAGTTTTCAAGGGTTTAGCAATTTATAACTGCACTGAGAAACTTTAATAGAAACAGGGATATTATATGGACCATATGCTTTGCCATCTTTCAAGTTAGAAATTTCTGTTTCAATTTCAGTAGCAGTAGTAGGGAAGATATAAAAGCTATTTAAAAGGGGATATTTTATATAGTCTAGTGGTTTTTTTTTGCACTTTTGGTATTGCTTTAACCAAATTAGATCCTATATTGGCAAAGTAATTATTAAAAGCATCAGCCATACACAGCTTCTGGGTTGGAAACTTCAACATTATCTTTAACAATCTTAATATTTTTTTTGCTAGTTTCAGATTTAAAATGAACTATTTGTTTTATTCCATTCTATATTCTGCACCTACAACTGGTCAAAATCGATCCTGAACATAATTTCGGTTTATCTGTCACTAAGTGGCAAGACCGTGTGGTTATGAATGTTAAGCTTTGTTTCTTGATTCAACCATGGCTAAGTCTTCAATAAATTCAAACCACTTATATGAATCAAAATGATTTTTATTAAGCTTTTAATCCAGAAAAAGTTATTTATCAGAGTATGCAATCAAGTGATCTAACTTGTCATTCTTTTTGCCACAAGTCCAGCAGTTTTCCTGCCTTTTAGACAAGTAATCAAAGTTTGGGTTTCCTGTGAGGCTGCAGTTTGCAACACTTTTGATCAGTTTTTCTGTCTGATTTTTTAAAATGGAATTCATCCCTTTGCCAGATTTACTGAACACCAAATTTACAATTATTGAAATTGGTTTGTTTTATGATGACAAACACTTGGGAGCAAAAATATGAGATTCCTGACACATCACTTCAAGATGGTGATTTTTGACTGGTACTAAATTGGGGATGACAACATGCAAAAACACTTCAAATACTGGTTGAATTCTTGTAATGTTTCATTAAAATATTGAACTTACTTCCCAAAGGACATGCTGATACTGTGAATTCTAAAACAAGGTATTTGCTACATTTCTTTTACGATTTAATTTCAGTTGTTGACAAATTTCAGTGAATGCTTTGCTACTTGCTTCTGAAAATTATCTCCTTCGCTGTAATTTTTAAAAGTTCAAATTTTAATTTAATCCTTCTTCATGTATAACATTTGTGATTTCTATTTCATTCTATTTGAACTTATATGCCATTTTAATTATGTACTTATTTAATCTGAAGATTTTTGTTTGTTAAAACTCTTACCCCAAATTCCTTAAGTCATGTAAGGAATGCCTTACAATGCAGTGAATTCAGACTGCATATTAAAAGGGTTAGTTACTTTCGGTTTGTAGTTTGGCTAGACTTTAGAATACCCCGACACTGTCGTTAATAACATGGTGATTTATTCTGCGCATTCGCCGTTCTCTAAAAACAAATGCGCAGAATTATATTAACGACAGTGTCGGGGTTTCTGAAGTTGCTCCTGTAGTTTAATAACAAATACACTCACTTGCTGGCTACATAATGAACTCGAAATTGTTCTTAATGCACTCTGCTTCGCTTCGCATCATGCATTATTCAAATTTCTCGTTCACTATATTGCCAGTGCGTGGGTGTATTTGTAAACAAACCATTCACATCCAGTACACTAACCCTGGTAAAATTTCCGTATTGGAGCATACTATAGTTTAATCATGCAAACTAATCCTTACCCAGACCCTAACTTCTATAGTAATTTACTTGATGAAACTGTATGAATAAATACAGTAAGTACGCTCCAGTACGGAAATTATCCCTTGGCCTTGTTTCCTTGGACTGAGGTGTCTAAAGTTTCATGTGTTTTAGTTACGAAAACTAAAAACAATTTTAAAAAGTTCAAAATTCACAACTTTAAGCAAATCATTTTTGTATAAATAAAAGAATAAATCATCTTGGAAATTTGCACGTAATATCGAGAATACAGTACGTATATCACAATATGCAAACTGGAGCCGGAAATATGTTTCATAATATTTCCAAAAATTTCACGTTTCTATATAAGACAAAAATTGCACAACAGCTGAATATTTTTGTAAGCTTGCAGAACTGAATCGTTTTTGAAACTCTGTTTAATTATTTGTCTAGTTAAATAAAATAAGTAATAAACAATTCATTTTTAAAAGAACAAAACAAGTCATCTAAAATTCTACTTCTACAAAATGAAACTACTAATTCGAGCTTTTATAAACAATAAGCAATAAATTGGTGGCTTTATCGAAGCTACAAAATAATTAAACAAGTTTGAATAATATATAGAACCAACAAATATCACCTTAACAAACCTTTAAATACTATTTTTCTCAACTTGGACTCATCCACAACTCTTCCATCTGAATCAAACAGTTTACTCCATTGCTCAGCTCGCAGTGGCTCTCTTCTCTCGCTTACCAAAACTGGTGTGTCGAGGGTATTCAAATCAAGTCTCCTTGTCTCAATAACTTCTTCGGAAGGTTGCTTCATCTCAGGAGCCATTTATAAATAAATTCGTCATTCTCACATTGCAAACCACTGGTGAACCTCCACACAACCATACAACTAACACACACAGTGTGACAAAAACATCGATCGGGCCCAGTCTCCCCATTACATCGCAGGTCACCCAATGCAACCGTGAGGGGTCGGGCAGGGTAGATTTTTGTAGTGTATTTATTAGTATTACTTGGTCGAATTCGTCGGTTTTAAAATTCTCAGAAATCAACAGCGAGAGTTATAGAGGAAATTTTCCATACGAAATTTGTTTTATTAGTTGCCAAATGTTTTGGGCATTAAAATCGTGAAGTTGGTATTTTATCATAGCACCCAATTTTCACCAAGACACTGCTATCATATTTCAACTGCCTACAACATCAGACCTTCCAACTCTCACGCACTTTGCGTGAGACACATGCATTTGATATATTTCTCACGCTCACACGCATAGACACCACTTTCTCACGCTGTCATGCATGTAGTTTCCCAACGGAATAAATGTGCCCATTATGTCCCTGTAAAATACCGTAAAATATTCACGTGTAAGGACGATAGTATATATAACACCGAAATAGACCATTTTACAGTTCCTGAAAGGTAACCAAGCTTATTGATGACGTCATTCAATCAAAACCCTTGTAGAGTTTTTTTTAAAAATTGAAAAATACAGGTTACTTTTCATTTTGTTTCCAGTATTTTGCATTCTTATCACATAAAACGGTATTTCCTATCCATTTCTTATAATATCTCAATTTTAGACAAAATCTCAAAAATCGAAAATTTATTCAAGATGGCGGCCATCATTGTTCTATAAGCCTTGGTCACCATGGTAACAAGATAATTAGCTAAAAGGCTTGAGGTTTGAAGGGTTAATCACGAAATACTCATATTTTTTATCCTTATGAATATCATTTCCAATAAATGAAAGCAGGTTACCGTCGCTAGCTTTTCCACCCTCATCAGAAAATAATAGATTCTTACCACCGGGATAAGTCCATCCAGTTTTAGTATTTCCTTTGTTAATAAACCAAGCATAAACATTTCCTAATCCGCGTGATAATTTCCTCTTAGAAATCTAAAATCAGTATTTTGCCTGATACAAAATTCATTGCAAATTCTTCTGTAACTAAGGATATCATTATATCTGTTGTCAGTTTTATTAAAAATAGAATCACCAGGCGAGGGAATAGCGTCTTGGATGCCTCCAGTTTCGAATAGGATTCTTCTACAGTTAAAATAGATATGGAATCATAAGAGTGCTCTAACTTGTTTACGTATATCTTTATCAAACTGAACATATAACTGTTTTTATGAGATGATAGTCCGCATCCAGTTGAAGAGCGCCATAATGCAAAGTTCAATTGTTGTGACTAATACTTCATATTAGGACAGTTTAACCAAGTATGAGACAGTTTAACCTGAGTAATGAGATATTTCGGTATCAATAAAAATATCACGGAATTTTACTGAAAAGTATCATTCATTGTCACATACGTATTATGATTTACTAAGACAATTTATTTAAAATGACAGGTAGCCGAACGAATAGACGTCGTTGGCTGTTGTTGGCTTTTCTTTGGTGGAAATAACTTCTGGTGCCATCCAAGAGTATTTTATAGCCAGTTTATTGCCAGTTTTAGTGGCCTTGTCGAAGTCAATTAGCACAACTGCTCAATTTTTCCGGGCAAAATGACGTAAGACATTGTTCTGTTTCACATCATTATGAAGCCAGTTTTTGCCATGGACATATAGTGAAGTTTTGGCAGGGTGGTCAAATACCATAGCCCACTCCTTCTCAGATTCAAATAAACGTTCGCGTACTGCAGAACTAATAGTAATACTTCTTCCTTCATCTCCATGGAAATGGTTGATCAGAATGAAAGGGTCGGTATCCGTGTTTACTCCCAGAAGCAATGGTATGGACGGGTTGTGTTCAGGGCTGTGTAGTGGCTGTATTACCGATGCCTCGTCAACGACGTCCTCGTGGTGGACGTGGCTTCGGAATTGCTTCCCTACAACTGGCAGATTTCCTCGATAAACCATTTAGATATACATTCCTCATAGCTTATACTGCCAGCTGTTCTCTCTCCAGTTTTACATCAGTTTTAAATTCCAAATCTTTGCGATGAACCCGAGGAAGAGCCTGTTTTTCAAACTGTGTCGTATCATTGGTTTTAGCGGTTTTAAAAGGTTTTGCTTGGTCTTGTTTGTCTGGCAGTTTCAGTGGTTCCACGTGCTCAAAGTTTCTCTTTCTCTACGCAAGGTCAAGCATAAGTGCACCATGGCCAGTTAGCTGAGTCATTGCAAACTCATACTTCGCCGCTACCTTTACTTCATATGCAGCTACTGGATAGACTTCTTTCTCTTAGTATGTAATAACTAACTGGATGGCTTGCCTCTTTTCTTCTCTCCGTTTTTAGCTCATTCATTTGCGTCATATGAAGCAAAGAATAAGTATCCTGGGGATCAAAATGTGGGCCGGAAGTTGTTGACCGTAGACGGAAATGACAATTTTCACCGCTTATCCCCCCCCCCCCCTAGTAAATGGAAAATTAACTTTGATAAACCTCAAATACACATGTGCAAGAATTTTACTGTTTCTGCA
>JANCMA020365314.1:0-11480 GCA_024336925.2 Zoanthus solanderi | reverse complement strand
TTTTGTACCATCACTGTAATGGTTTAATGGGCTAAATGCATGACATTGTATTAAAATGTACCTTTTGTACCATCAATGTAATGGTTTAATGGGCTAAGTGCATGACATTGTATTAAAATGTACCTTTTGTACCATCACTGTAATGGTTTAATGGGCTAAATGCATGACATTGTATTAAAATGTACCTTTTGTACCATCAATCTAATGGTTTAATGGGCTAAGTGCATCACATTGTATTAAAATGTACCTTTTGTACCATCACTGTAATGGTTTAGTGGACAATAAAGACACTGAGTTCCATTAAGGTACATTCCAGGATTACAAGGAGGGCATTGTTCTTTTCCACCAGAGGCTGGTAGTTTTTTAGCTCCTTCAACATCATCTCGGCAAATCTTGGGCTCAATCCATTTAAACATTACTTGAGTCTGAAAGCACAGCAAAACATTTTCATGCATGAATTTATACTTTACAATGGAGATTTTCTTCTCTTGTTGACATTATTGCAGCGTACATTAACTTGCATTATAATTACTCGGGTGAGGCCGGTTGTGCGCACGCGTGTAGGTTCTGGCCAAATCGCGGAGTTGAGTTCGGGTGGTTTGTGCTTTCTACCGTTTCACTTTTTTATTTTCAAACCACCTAAGTCCTCTTTTGAATTCTCTTTCTGCAGGCATTGCCTGAGGTATGTTTTTGGCATACCCCAACCAAGCTCCCACATGCATGCGGTGGGAGCTAAGCCTTAAAGCAGTTCTTTGAACGCGCCCTTCTAGCTCTTTACTTGTGGCTGAAAAGCTATACAGTGCTGCTGAGTCCTATCAAGGACGAAACAGCTGTCCACGGTTGCTCTAGTTACATGCATTTTAGTTACTCGGATGAAGCCAGTTAGCGCATGCGTGTAGTTTCTGATCAAACAGTGGAGTTGAGTTTGGGTGGTTTTTGCTTTCTACCGTAGAACACCCCAGCCCAGCCAAAAACTAGTTTAAAAAGCAACGTTCGTTCACTGTAAAAAAATCTGCGCGCGCAATTGGTCAAAATCGATCATGTGATTTTTTTCCCATTTGGTTACATATTGCCGTCACAGTCGCAAAATGAAATTATATGATAGTTTGCACATAAAATTATAATATTTGATTTTTTTAAAAAACGTTTTCGACCGTGTGGTCATCTTCAGTAATTACTAGAAATTAGCATATGTTTGCTAGTATTAAAATCAAATATTTTTAAACATTTTTAAACTTTTATAGCCAAAAAAAAAATTTAACATTAATTTTAAAGCAAATATTATGACAAAATTATAATAATTAACATATTTTCAAATACACCCGCATGCTGGCGACACAATGAGCTCGAAATTGTGTTTAATGCACTCAGCTTCGCTTCGTGCATTATTCAAATTTCTCCTCTATTGTGTCTCCAGAGCGTAGGTGTATTTGTTAGCAAACCACTTATATCCAGTAACTAACCCTTTTAAAGTAGCCCACAGATAAGCTAAATATTTGAGATATGGTACACAGCAATTTAATTTTTAAAAATTTAAAACTTCCAACAGTTTACAACAAGAGTGACCAAACACAAACACACGGTGGGATAGTTGAATACGTATCACTGAATTCTCCTACAAAATGGTTTTTATAAACTTTTATTCGGATTTTATAAAAGAAACTATGTACAATTTACACGTGCAGGTTAGAAAAGGGGGAAAAAAGAAGGCAATTAGCAAATAAGTTGACAATTCTTACCTGATGTTTGCTGTCACATGTTGTACGAGTGTCATAATAGTCTAGGTCCGTACATGGCTTTCTTGTTGTACAGTTTGTAGATCCTCTGGCTAAAATTAAGAACGAGCAACCATTGTTTAATTAACGCTAATTAGCTAATTAATTATTTGCAAACAATGTGTTTTGAGAAAACAAGTATCTATAAATTATAGCTTTCACTGGAGTAGGAGGAAAAAGGTGCCAATAGGTAGCAAAAAAAAAAAACTGTTTTTATCCCGTGGAAAATTATTCATTGTTTCGCTGACCCTTTTTACTTCTGTCAATAGGTCACTCCATTAAAATTTTTATTGATCACTTCTGGGATTTATCTTAAAAATGGGCAAGCATACGTGATTTTCATCTCAGCTTGTTTCAAAAGGTGGGTAAATGATGGGATTTTACAGTTGTCACAAAACTGATAAAACATTTTAAGAGTTTATATGGTTTTGGGGGACGCAGTCTCAACATTAGATACGTTTGTATGGATTTGCAACCATGTTTGAAGGTCCATAACCTGGTCTCTGTTTATTCTAAAAGCATCAAACTTAGTCAAATGACAACCCTCAATGTGCTGTTTCATGTGTTGGTGTCAGATTATCAATTGGTTAAACTTTGAAATTCTCCCCAGTTCGCTGCGCAATTTAGGAATGGCCTATAGCATTCATAAATTCGCTTTACATAGTGATGAAAGCCTGAAACTAAAATTATGCTACATAAATTCTTTGGGTTCTCTAATTGCTCATGGAGACAATGCATTCCTCTGGTAAATTTCTATAGCGTTAAATTGATGTATATTCAACTCCCCTGAGCTGGTTGGAACATTTTCCAATCGCAGATTTGCTCCAAGCAGACCTCCGTACTCATTTTACTTATTTTCAGATGGAAGACAGAGTCTGCTTCTGCAGAAAGAAGGTAACGCAAGATCTTTCCAGAGGCGGGATCAAACCTGGAACCTTGTGTATGGAAGACAGAGATTTGGACTGCACCAACCACGTTATTATCAAGTAAAATTGAAGATGGAAGAGAAAAAAGTCATCCACATCTTTACAGCTAGTTTGTGTTCATTCTGAATGCAACTCTGTCTAAACTAAATTTAGATACAAAGCATAATTTGCTACCAAGAATAGCCCCTAGGTATGAGCAAAACTAAACTGATATCTTTAATAAACTGAACCTACTTCATTTCTTACAGTGTACTTTCTATGCATTCTATCTTCCTATACAAAAGGTTTCGCCGACTGATATAACAAACTTGTTATTCAGAATTTATACACAGCCAAAGGCATTCAAGTGAGTTTCACTCTGCCTGGGCTTGAGTTTAATCACATCCAACAACAACCAGAACTGACTGTTACCAACAGACTAGCAGTGCCAGTTGTATTTTTAAATTCTCCCAACCTGAGCCCATACTTTTCATTGAAGAAATTTGAGAGAATTTGACTTTTAATCTTCAGTAGTTGGCTTTGTTTGATCAATTCTCATTTTCTCATCACCAAATGTGTTATTTTGTATGTGTTATATAAGGAAAAATTGGTTGTTGATAACTGACTGGCACTGAAAGGGTTAAAAAATAAAGCATCTTAGGAAAAGTTCGAAAAGGTAGAAACGGTCATTTTTAGAAAAAAGTTAGTTTTGCTGTTTCAAAAAACTGATAACCTGTAATGGTAGAAATTGTTTACACTATTTCAAACGATTAAGGGTTACTTATTTTTGTTTTTGGTTGTAGAAGAGTTGACCTACCTGAGAGAAGTATGAAAAGATGTAATATTCATAAAATTACCCCTTCCGTGGTGAATTAACAAGAGGTGTGTTATATCTTGCAAAGGGAAAGCTTTTTTAAATATTAACGTACCGGAATGGTTGTCGCATTTCGCACTTGTTCTTAAAACTAGAAAATGTTCTTTCATTATGATATTTTAATTATCAAAATTTAACAATGTGGTTTTTCAATGACCCTCGATCTGCTTCAATCTTATGCAATACAGTCATCAAAGTTTTAAACTCCAACTTGTGTTTCAAGTCCCAACTCTTCATTAGCTATATCAAAGGTTTTTCAATATTTTTTAAATACAAAATTGTCAATCTTAAATCCAGTTGTTTTCAATTGTTTAATTAGCTTTATTAAGGGATATTCAATGTTTTATGTCAGTCAATGTAACAGAACTGTTCAAAGAAGTTCTGGTCTTTTGTTATAAAAACGCTTCCGCGTGGGCGATTGCGTTAAACTTAATATGATTTTAACAATTGTGCACAATTGTAAACAGTTCAAATGAGACTTTGTCTGAAAAACTCGATCAAATGAATCACTTGAGAGTTAAGGTGTACATTACGGTAGGAGATATTAGCATAAATCTTTTTCATACGAACCAACCTCAGATATTTAAAATTTGGGCTTTTTACCAATTATTACAAAAGCAACCAAAATTTCCTATCATACTTTTACATTAATCGATCATATTTATACTAATGCACCAGAAAAAAACTTACACTCCGGAATCTGTCTTGTTGATATCTCTGATCATGCACTTGCCTTGCTTCTGCACTGCTATGACCTATCTATACCGAGCATTATTCACCAATAGTTCTTTAGTGATTTTTCAGTATTTGACAACAATCGATTTAAAGACGATTTAAGAAAAATTGATTTTAAAGCCATTGGCGGTTAACGAAGACATCAAATGTAGAATCGGTCAGTGGTACTTTCCCGCCGAACATAATTATGTTATTTAAGTTAATTCGCTATTACATTCACTCGCTACGGATCGTACGGAAGCAACCTTGAGGTATCCATTGATTTATCATTTTTATACGTTTTTTTTGTGTCCTAATACAGTCTCACGCTATGTAGCTTAATACTTAGCTTAGCTGGTTTATTATAGAACCGTTTGTCAGCGTTTGTCAGTGTTCATCGCTCTGGATAACAAACGAGTATCTCAGTTTCGTTGATTCGTAACTCGCGTTACTGATCTTATGTAGTGTTCTACATCAACCAAAGTACCGGAATAATCTAGCTAACTGTCGTCGTGAAATCATCGATAAGCATGCAACACAATTCGGAAAGAAACTAATAAGAAAAAGAACCGACTGAAGAAACCTTGTCATTCACTCCGACGAAGGACTACAGTCCGAAACGTCAGTTTTTAAAATTCTTTTTCACTACGTTGTTTTAACTACTTGTAAAACTGTTTCTGAAGAAACCTTGGATTACCAATGGTATCTTGACCTCTATAAAAAAGAAAAAACAACTTTTTAAAAGTCCTCAGTTTGGATATAAAAAGCAAAAAGAGTACAAAACATACAACAATAAGCTGAATAAACTGAAATCGATTTCTAAAATGAATTTCGTATCTCAATTTCTTTTTTACAAGAGTAACATAAAAAGACAGAAACTTATAAGTACACTATATTAAACAGTAAAAAGATTAACCGATCTATTATACCAAGACTTATCCACAATAACAAATACTACACAGACAAATTGAAAACAGTTAATCAACTGAATTCATACTTTACTTCCGATTGGGCCATCATTAGCTGAAAAACATCCTTCTTCCCAAAAAAGACCATCAACGAAATCTTATAAAAAGGTCTTAATTTTCTAATAGTTTTGTGTTTCGGGAAATATTAACACTGATAAATGAAGTACATGATTTGTTTTACAATTTAGATTTTAATAAGTCAACAACAGGAATCCCTATCCGGACAGCTCAAACAGATTTATTGTAATCTTGTCTATCCTTATTATATAAAATGTGCAATAGTTGCATTGGAAAATGTGTATAAAATCCATTTGCGTAAAATAACGTTGCTTAACGAGTCTGGAAAGCTGAGGGGATAATTTCTGTACTGGGGCGTACTGCTTGTATTTTTTTGGACTGACATTTCAGCAGTGAATGTACTGTTTTGTTTCTGCTTCAACAAATTCATGTCAACAACTAAAAAATTACTCAATATTTCCTTTCTGATAATAAGGTAAAGCATTCGCTGCAATAAATCGACTGTTGTTCGCACAATGTCATTCTTGGCCTTTTTGGCTGCATTTCTTGTGTTGCTTCTTGAACCTTTTCTCTTCCCCATTGCAAAAACAGTCAAAGAATTTTAAAAAAAATAGTTGACTTTAAACTTCAAATCAAAAATTATTAACGTGACCTCCGTAACTTTTTCATCGTCTCCGATTACAACAAAGCACATGATTGGTTTAAGCTAATTACATTTCATGATATCAGGAAGTGGATGGGTCGGAAAGGTAAGCACTATCACATTTGCCGCCAAATCTTTAAATGCTGTTTTCTCTAACAACAAAAATTGGTTACATCGTCACATTCAAGACACTAATGCTCAGTCTGGTTTTAATCAATCTTTCTGAAACTTTCGCAGCTTATCAGTGACTGCAGCCTGACAATCAAAAGTGTGCGGAAAAAAATTTCTTTTTTCTATTTCCGGAGTTACAAGCGGTATTACAGATCTTTCACACATAAATGTCTATGTTGAAATACATGACAAAATTTCATCAAAACAAGGCAGAAAACCCATATCGACCGCACACACTTTGATAGTTCAATTATTCGGGAATCCAAATAAACAAATTTGCAAAACGTGTCGGAGCATTAGCGCGCCGCGCGAAAACAACAGTTTCGACTTTTGGAATCAAAAACACAAGTCGCTTAAATAAATCATTATTTTTGCACACAATTTCTAAAACTACATTTATTGGGCTATATTTGCACCAGAAATCAACGGGATAGCGTTAATACGAAGCGCGCAATCGAAATTTTCCCGAAGTATATGTCAAAGGTGTTCTGTAACCTTAACAACCTTTAAAGTAAAACAAACAAAAATGTACTCGGGAGTTTCACTTTTAAAAACCATGTGTGTTGTTCTGCAGATCTTTTTGATTGTATGATCAGGGTCAAGGTGGACATACAACAACCATTAAGTTTTTAGGCGTGTTTGTTTTCTTTTCCTTTTGAACCAAGAAAAAGTTTTTGCCTATACTTCATAGTCACAATTTATTCATGATTATTTGCAGAATAAAACAAGTTTTAGGTTCTAAAATTTGTTCGTCTAGATTTTGGAGTCTTGTTAAGAGCTCCAGCCACCGTTCATTCTAAAATTAGTATGGCTGTATGACAATACAAAAACAGATGATGATGTTTCAGTTTCCACAGTGTGCGACCTGGAGGGCTGATAAGATTACATATAACCGTGGGACATTGTCTTGTGACTACTGTTAGGAAGCTGATGTTTCACGAGCTAACAACTGAGTTATCTCTAAACCTTCAGCTATGAAGACCTCAAGGCTTTTTGTAGCAACTGTATTGTTGCTGTGCACGTTCTTCACGGGCTCTCGTTGCCGCCAACAGGTAAAATGCGAATACACGACATTCTTTTTACACGAATAACATAAGTCGTTAGTCTTTTACGGCTAAAGTGAACTAAATATTAGGGTGTTTAGTTCAGCTTCTGCCGTTCTGGTGAAAATATTTCGATATTTATACCCGTAGGATTACAATACTAGTTAGCTCCATCATTTTATGTCGTGTTCAGTGCATGTTCTGCTCAGAATCATTTTTACTTCTAGGTATAACTGCCAGACTTAGGGTGTCATCTTTTCAAATTTGATTAAATCTAAGCCTGCATTATATGGTTCTAGTATTGTTCTTTAAAACTATGGTGTGACACAAGCATATTGTTAGTGCTTTTCCGGCATAAACAATTGTATAAATCAGCAAAACTATATCCTAACATATTATTTAGATAGAGATTGTTAACATAAGGGTAAAAACTAGATGTCTTTGCTGTTTCATTAACAATAAACTGTTAACAAATGCGACGTGCTTTCCGCTCGTTTTAGGAACTCGAGCCACTCGATGCAGGAATTGGGCATTTGCCAGATGCCGAGGGAGACCACTCGAAACCTTTCTTATCTCCCAAAGGTATCTTAAATTTCTTTACTTTTGTAATAAAGAAGGGCTCAAGTATAGATAGCACGACCGTGCTAGTAGCTAACTTGAAGCCACTATATTAGGCACTATGGCCACGTTGGTAGCAGGCTTTACCTCTTAAAACTACCATAAAAATAGTGAGCCTGATTGCTAATAAAGCATTAGTGATACTGGGATAGGAATAGTTGCCAAACATTGGAATCTTCTAGACAGACATTATCGTCCATCCAGATATTTTAGTCTTCTTTGAGTTGTGTTTTAAAATTATGGCATAAATGAAATGTTGCGTTGGTGTATTTCTACAGAAACAGTTTTACAAATTGATACGTTTTACACTGTAGTGAGAAGAATTTTCGAACTGACGTTTTGAACTGTAGTTCTTTGTCGGAGTGAATGCATGAGAGATAAATAAAGAGGTGGTTATATAGTGATGCAAAGCACTATCATGCCTAAATTCCTTCAAACTTTACGAAAGGAAATTGTAAGTTTTTTAATTCCTTTTAATCTTGCCTTGCATTACTATATAACCACTTCTTTATCTTTTACGCATTCACTCCGACGAAGGACATCAGTCATCACAAAGATAAAGAAAGAGGAAGATTTACTCCTAGCTTCACACAAAGAGCAAACAGTTTATAGTGGGTGAAATGCGAGATAAGTACATTTATTTGTTGCAGGGTGCCCGCAGGTCCTTAAAAAGTCTTATATTTGATTTTGATTTTTTAAGGCCTTGAAAAGGTCTTAAAAACGGAAAAGTTCTTTGTTTAGGTCTTAAAATGTCTTAAATTTGATTTCATGTCAACAGTGTTTCTTCCACTGAGTAAGCTTTTTCTGGCTATGTTGTTCAACGCACACACTGAATGTCTGGAAGAGGCATTGAAAAAGGCACAGAAAAGTGTATAAATAGTCACTTCAAAGCCCGCAACCCTGTTGGACTGCGGGAATCTAATCTCTCACTAGATCTTGTGAGCAACATTTGATTTGCATAGGTCTTAAATTTTGAAAGTTGAAGTCTTAAGAAGTCTTAAAAATGTCTTAAATTTATTGAGTTAGAATCTGCAGGAAGCCTGGTAATTACAACAACAGGAAACTGAAATAATAGGTCTCCTATTAGAATGAAAGCATTTACATGAACACTGAGGAAGACAGAGGTTTCTGCCGAAACATGTCTGTAAAATCAAATTAAAATTGAAATGTGTCTTCTCTTTCATGAAAATATATATATGGCTGCTTTTCAGTCATCCTTTTGAGAATGTTATGTGCTGTCTTTCTGCCTGGTGATGAAGTAATGTGATAATTTTTGATCATTTACTGCAAGAGAATCAACTGTATGTACACTTGAATGTATAATAATTATAATAATTTGTAATGAATTGCTTATTATTTTAATCACTTTCAGTGGAAGCGGCCATAACTGGGGTTGGGCATCAGGAGGGTGCTCTATTCTGGCTGAGCTGGGAACCTTGCACTTGGAGTTTGTCTATCTGTCGAAGATAACTGGCGATCCTGTCTATGCAAAGAAGGTTAGCAATTATGTAATCTGTCTTGGGTTTTGGTCATATCAAAAGGAAAATTGCAATCATATTAAATGTTTTTGTTAAACGTTCACAATATCTACTATCTTTATAAATTTGAACAATAACTCTCTTTCTTGGGATCTCTTGTCTTCAAACGTCTTTTGTTCTTGAGCTCAGGAAGTTCTCTAAATGTTTCGGCTCTTGAAAGCCCTCTTCAGATCACACTCAATCTGAAGAGGGCTCTCAAGAGCTGAAATATGTAGAGAACTTCCTAAGCTCAAATACAAAAGACGTTTGAAGACAAGAGATCCCAAGAAGGAGAATATTGGGTTATGAAGAAATCAACGTAAGCCAAAATATTCAAGCTTTCTAAAAATTTGAACAATATTAAACATAAAGAGTTAATGTTCTTTAGCCTCCTCACTTACTGTACATGTTACAATAATAGTGACAGCACTTAATACCAACCAAAATTTTAGTCGGAAACAAAAAGTTCTAACCTGGAAGGAATCGAGTGTGAAAAAAGGTAAATGCACTTTGATTAGACTGCTGTTGTTATTGCTGTTCCAGCCCTCGGTTTGGATCATTTCCGCTAACCTTGTGCTTAAAAAAGAGTGACGGAATGATTTGCACTGCAACAAAGGATAACGCTAAAACATCATCTTTCAAAAAATGTACTTCCATTTTTTATATTACAAAGTGGTTTGGTTGTTTGTTTATTTTATAATTTTACATCTAAAACACTTCCCTGTACACAAAGACGGGATCCAAAATTTTGATGAAAGTAGCATATTAAATGCTACAGTGGGTTTTTGTCAAACTCTAAATATTACACTAATTGAAAGTATTACTGTAAACATAAAACTGGAAGAACGTTCTTGTAACATGTTTGTAATACATGAGCAGCAATCAGTTAGAAAACTTTTGTTTTTTAAAATTCGTAGTTTAGAAAATTACTATCAATTTCATTACGTCACAGGAACATTGTTTAGCCGGTCAGACCAATGTTCTTGGTACAATATCATCTGATAATGAGCATTCTTGTAAAGTCTCCATTAAATCACAGGTCTGGAACGGGTTATTCACGTTTCTCGTTCATAGTGTCACCATCACATGAGTGTATTTGTAAACAAACCACTCATATCCAGTCACTAACTTTAAATAAGGCATAATTAAGATGACTCTGTTAAGTGATATTTTAAGCAGCACTTTTACCAGCTAACTGAGCTTTAAAGCTTATGGAAATTGGTAAATTTCAGAAGGAGTCAAAGACTCTCATCTGCTTAACACTACAGATAAGCGCCTGCTCCATGGGCCACTAGGCTTGTAAAGGATTTAGTTTTAGCTTTTTCCTCCCATTTATATGCTTAGTGCAATTGCTTGATTTCATTATTCTTACAATTGCATGTGACATACAAAAACAGTCGTTGCAACAAAACATGTTGTTTTTGGTTGCATTGTATTTTTAAACTTTTTGTAGAAAAGCTCACTTTTTAAGAGCTGTTAAAAATGCATTTATAAAATTGTGTTATCAAATCGTGTTAGTTAAATACTTACAGTAGTTCCTGTCTAAAAAATGCATAATTTGATAACAAAATTTACTACAGCAGAATTATGTAACAATCAAGGCGCCATGTTGATTGTCTTGTTTAAGCGAGAGTGTGGTGACAACTGCACACTTGGCAAAATGTTTGTCAATACTTGAAGAACCAAGTTGAACTAGTGCACTTTAGTAAAATGTAAGTGGTCATTACAAGGATGCTCGCTATTGCTGCTCGTGAAAATCAATTATCATAATTTTATCGCGACCAAAAATACGAGCAGATCGCAAGCAGGGTGCGTGCACACTTATCATATGATACTGATTGCGATCAGCTCACGATTTGATCACGATGTACTTTTGTTTCTGAGCAGCACTGTAAACATAATATGGATCAACATTGACCAATTTACTGCTTCTTCGGCCATTTGAAATGGTCTTTGTTGCTATACCTTTGTGTTTAGTTTGAGTAATTGCAAAAGATTAGGCTTCAATTGATTTTCACTGGACTTTTGAATTGCAAAGTTGGCACATTAATATTTTGGTAAGATCTCTGCCTTTCAAAAATAATGTCCCCATTTCAATTCCTGGCTATACCAAGACTTGAATATTTGTGCGACCTTCTTTTCCACTTAATCTACCTTAGCTTTCCATCCTTCCGGGGTAGGTAAATGAGTACCAGCATCTGCTGGGAGCTAACCTGCGATGGATTAGTGTCCCA
>JANCMA020365205.1:0-11481 GCA_024336925.2 Zoanthus solanderi | reverse complement strand
AGCACTTGAGTGCTACACTGTAAATTCGAGGGTAAATAAAGTTTATTGATTGATTGATTGATTGATTGATTGATTGAATGGTTTAAAAGTCATTCGTTACTTACGCTAAAATTAGTAACATAAATATAGTTTACGTCTTTCGTGAGAAAATTTTGGGGGGCCCAGCTCTCTCACTTTTATTATTGGGGGGATCTTTTCCACCTGGGCTCCTATGCTTCCTACGCCACTGTATTTTTCAAAATCTGCGGAACAGGTGCAATGATAGGTAAAACTGTGTTGCGCGTACGTTACTTTATCAGAATGCGATTTAATCTGCCAACACTGGTAGCTTTAGTTTTATCTCTCTGAATCCTAGGGGAAGATCCCGAAAATTGACATCCATGTTGCAAACTGATTGTGACTTGGTCAATGCTTGTAGCAGGTTTACTGCCGGAAATTGGTACGAGTTTTCTATCATGCATGCTTATTGGCTAATCGCCTATCCAATCAGAACACTGCTTATGTTTCATTGCCTTTCAGCAAACTTTGCGAAGAAGAAATCAGGAATAAACGAAGCATATTGTTGTTGTAAACTTTTTATTTATCAAGATTTTTTTTCAAAATGCGGGAGATTTCTATAAAATGCGGGAGTTCGGGAAATCAAATAAAAATGCGTAAGTCTCCCGCACAACTTGGATGGAATTATCCAGTAAATTATCTAAAAACGTTTTTGAAATTTCCGGGAAACGTGCTATGGCCATAGGTTTTCAAAACCGGCGAATTTCGCTACTCGAGGACTATTAAGTACTAATAGTCTCCCAGTAACATAGTGATTAGTCAATCAGAAAGTGGGGTATGCTATAGTCCACTTTCAGACTGATACTAAACCTCAAATAAATGTTACAGCAACTTTGATTCTAACCCTAATAAATTACCTCTCTTAAACGTGAAGCTAAATCTCACCAAAACCTTGACGATAATCCTATTAAACTACCAATCTATCCCTTCCCTAAATCTAAAGCCAAACTTTACACTATCTTTGACTCAAACCCTAATAAACGGCCAACTTATTCTTTATTTGACTTAAAACAATACCTTTTACCAACCTCAATTCTAACCCGAATCAATGATCGATGAACCTACTCCTCCTCTTAACTCAAAACTAAGTCATACACTTACCTTTGTTTTAATCCAAACACCAACTAACCTAATAAATAATAGATATCTGAACAGACATGGCTAGAATGCTGCTGAAAAAAATAGCAAAACAGTTAATGTTTATCAGCAGGATTTCTAAATTGTGTGCAATTCTACAATTGGTTTCGGCTCCATTAACCCTCCCGAAACCTAAAATTGACCATCACGTGAGCGTTACATCATAGCCTAATTAAAGATTAACCCATGTGTTCACTGTATCCAGAAGAGAGCTCCAATAGTTACCATGCTGTGGGTGTGCCATCAAAATTTGAAGATGGAGAACTTGTACAGTCTACTGTAGTTGCAAGTAACACTCCTGGTGGGACAGTCTACCTTGAACAACAAGGGGTTACTTTGACAGAGCTACCTGATGGAGCCGTACAGGCTATACCAACTGGAACTGCTTTTGAAGGAGCTACAGGTGAGACATGGAATTTTCTGGAGAGTAAAAATAGACTTTGAAACCGAAATAAGGGCTTAATAAAGTCTCAAATTTTAGTGCTTCTAGTTTAAGCCATTGTGTTCAGCTTCTTTAAAAAATAATAAACTTAATGATAAACTTTGAGGACCAGAAAACTCTAATCTTGGAATGTATTTTTAAAGAGCTTAATGAAGTCTCATATGTAGGTGTTTCTTGTTTAACCCAATGCTCACCCTCTTTACAAGGGTGTGGAAATAGAAAGAGGAAGATTAGCTTTTGATTATTTTCTTGTTGTGAAACATATCGTTTTGAGTGTAGGTCAGTCTGAATGTTTTTAGTTGTTTTGTTTTGTATACTAAGGTGGTTAAGTTTTTATCTCTGTTGTATTTATGAAACATTATGAGATTTCATCTTACTTTTTTTGATCTCCCTGTATCTTCAACTCCACCTTTTAAAAACTCTAACTATACAAACCTACACATTCCATTGTTTCCTCACAACAACTTCTACCTCCGTGTCCGTCTTCACTTCCACTTCTGTGTCCACCTCCACTTCAACTTCTGTATCCACCTCCACTTCCACTTCTCTGTCCACTTCCACTTCTGTGGCCCCCTCCACTTCCACTTCTGTGTCTACCTCCGCTTCCACTTCTGTGACCACTTCCACGTCATTGTCTACCTCCGCTTCCACTTCTGTGACCACTTCCACGTCAGTGTCCACCTCCACCTCCACTTCTGTGTCCATCTCCATTTTTCACGCGCCTGTATCCACCTCTACTTCCACTTCTGTGGCCACTTCCACTTCTGTGTCCACCTCCGCTTCCACTGCAGTAACCACCTCGACCTCCACCTCGATATTGTAATAAATGTAATTACCTGTAATTAAAAAATGCGATTTAATCAACTGTAAACTGAAATGTTAAGAATATTATAATATTCTTATCAAATCGTTCATGCCAATATTGCAGTGTCCTTGCCAGGAACATATGTTCACCAGACAACTGATGGCACAAGTTATGTCCTCACTTCAGAAGGGTCTACTTACGACCCCTCCACGACCGTATCCATGGCAACCATCAGTGACTCCAGCACGCCCTTGGTAACGACAACTGACACAGTTGATACAGGTAGCATGACGCTGGAACAGTTTGCTAACCAAGTACAGCACCATGGGGGGCATGGGGACCAGGAGGACCATATTTTTGTGCTCCAGGAAGACCCAGAGGCCAGTCACCAAGACCAAGATGGACAGGTAACTCTCTTACTCTACCCTTAAATTGTACCAGCACAGTTCAAGTTATTTGACAGCTGAAGAAGCATTCAATGTTTTTATTACCAGAAAATTTTTTCATTTTAGCTTTAACTCTCAAAATTTCAAGGGTGGGGGGAGGAGGTCAAATGGACCCCCCTCGACTTTTGCCTATTTTTACCTCATAGATGACGTCATCCATGAGGATTAGGAGTGATACCAATTCACTCGGTCGCTTGGTCACTTATGTTAACTTTGATATTCAGTGATATTCTGCGTGCGTAGGCATGTGGGACTCTTGGCTGCGTGTTGCCAAAGGAGAGAATCACATTGAGTTTTATTACAAAAAGATAAGAAAATGCTTTATAGACAATTTTAATCCAACAAAAAAAATGAAAGAAAGAAAAAGATAAAAAAAAAAGGAAAAAAATAAAAATAAAAAAGGTCAGAACAGGACTCGTGTTGGGTCCGTTCACACGAAAATAAAAAGTTATTACACCGGGCCACGCTCCAATGTATAGAATGAAATGGTAAAATAACGTCTTCAACCATAAAATGTTTAAACTTTATGTTTTTTCCAAACTCTTTCGTGCGCTGGTTATTTATAGACCAATATTCTGAGTGCGTAAGCATGTGGGACTCTAGGTTGCGTGTTGTTAAAGGAGAGCATCACATCCATCCATGAGGTGGCTCATAGAGCCTTTGATTTTCTGAAGTGTTTTAGCTTTGCCCACCAATTTTCAATGGCTGTTCATTTTGAGTAAACACGTATTTAAGTTTCGTCATTGTAACTTAAGTAGAAATGTTTTTACAGCGTTTGAAAGTAAAAACGGATTAAAAAAATTGTTTTTTCAACTTTATGCAACCATTGACGTCGTAAAAGGTAACAAAACAGCGTAAAGCACATAAGGTACCAAGAATTTATGAAAAAAATTGGAAAAAAAAGTCATAATTTTCAAAAGTTTGTAATGATGATGTCATCTATTGTAGTTACTGTTGCCATGGAAACCAATTAACTGACATAACAGAAATATTTTTGAAAAATACAATAGTTGAGCTTTGTGCCTGCTAATTTTGGTTGCCAAAGCTCTTCTGGAAAAAAGTTAGATGGGGTTAATTTGCTACAATAAATAGCTTGGTCGTCCGAGGATGAACCTAAATTTGAAAGATGTTGTCGAAATGTCATGCGGTACAAACTCAAAAATATCAATTCTATCGCCGTTAACCTTAACTAGAATGATGGACTAAAACTGACCTGCATCCAGCAGTAGCTGCTCTATTAATTACAGTAGTTGGTAAGAGCCTTATACTGTTATCACAGAGGTTATTGGTTACTTATTGCTGTGAGCGAGTGAAGCGAGAGAACACCAAAATAAACCACAAAGAGTTCTGTGTTGCGCAGTGTACTAAAGAAGCGATGAGTTCTGTCTGTACCTAAACCTCGTTTTCATGTTGACACCGCACGTGGCATTTACATGTACGTGGATTTTGTATGTCGGTCTTTGCTGGGACTCCCAGCGAATTCAATTGAAGAGCTTATATATCACAACAGAAAATTTTACTGGACTCGATTGCGAATTTTGATCAAGATTTTGCACGTCTGTCTTTGCTTGGACTCCCAGCGAACTCAGTTGAAGAGCTTATATAACACAAAAGAAAATTTTACTGGACTCGATGGCGAGTTTTGATCAAGGTTTTGCCCGTTTATCATGTTGAGACCAGTAGAAAAGTTTACCGCGTGTCAATATATATTTTGTTATCACAAAAACCGTTTGCAAACAATAAAAAAGGAAACACAACTGAACCAGAGCTCACAGCACTTCCCATACATCTTTGATTACTACTAGTATTAAGTATATAAATTCGGGCCCGATTCTCCTGATTTGGGAGAGATGGAAACCTGATGATAATGATGATGAGTATTAAGTTTGCAAGGCAGTTTCGTAGCGTCATTGCTAACAACTGTACGGTACAAACTCAATAATTGTTGTACACTGTTGAGTGGCTTTGATGAATCTAAGATTGACTTGCTCCCAACAGCTGGGCTTCATAGCTCAGTTACAATAGCACAGACTCACTCACAATAATTGTTGGACATCTATGAATGGCATTGGTAGACCCGCTAAAAATGACCTCTCAAAAGCTGTAGCTTGATAGCTTAAACTCAATCACAATGGAATGGCATTGATATAGACAAAGGTAAACTTACGTGCTCCCGAAAGCTTTGGTCTCATAGCTCAGTTGGTAAGAACACAATGTTAAAGCAGAGATCACTTGTGTGAGTCCCGGTTTTTTCAGGTTGCGGCAGTTTTATTAATCGTTGTATTTAATTAATCTCAAGCGATATTTATACCTTAATGGGATCCTCCACTGTCATTTCTCCGTTCTTCAATTTTACAAACATCATCAACACAATCATCATCATCTCTATAATCATCATCATCACAATCATCATCATCATCATTTCAATAATCATCACAATCACCATCACAATCATCATCATCATCATCATCATTTCAATAATCATCACAATCACCATCAATCATCATCATCATCATCATCACCATCAAAATCATCACAGTCATCACAATCATCATCACCATCATCACAATCATCATCATCATGATCATCATCATCACAGTCATCATTTCAATAATCATCATCACTATCATCATCACAATCACCATTACAATCATCACAATCATCATCACAATCATCATCATTCTCTATAATCTATTGAGCCGTAGGTGGACATTTAAAGACCAGGGTAGTTTCCTCCAATCCTCTCGGCACTTTGATCTTTTGAACCTACGATGATTGTAAACCCCGTGCATTCTGTAATAATGCACGACGGTCTCTAGATTTTCCTCTCTATGCATGGCCGAGTTCCAAAATAGCTACAACGCATTTAATTTCTGCTTTGTTTCTAAACATTTTAGACCCCAACGAAAAAAATCTACCACTGCAGCATCGACGGCTGTGACAAACAATTTTCTACATCCTATCGGCTGAAGGCTCATGGCAGAAGTCATACTGGAGACACATTCAGATGTGATGAAGAGAATTGCGACAAGTCGTTCATCACACAGAGTGACCTGACCAAGCACGTGCGCACGCATTCAGGAGAGAAACCATTTCGCTGTGAACACGAGGAGTGCGGGCGAGTTTATACTACGGCTCATCACCTTAAGGTTTGTATTTTTTCTTGGATCTTTTTAAAGCATTTTATAAAAGAAAGCAAACCAACCCTCAACTCACGAGAATGCATGATGCAGCGATGATGACAACGATGATGATGTTGACGACGGCGTTAATGATGACTATGATGATTATGATGACGATATTGATGATAGTGACGATGTTGATGACAAAGACGATGTTGATGCTATTGATGATGTTGATAACGATGTTGATGATAACGATGATGTTGATGATAATGGCGATCTTGATAATGATGATGTTGATGATAATAACGATGTTGATGATAATGACGATGTTGATGATGATGACGATGTTGATGATGATGACGATGTTGATGATGATGACGATGTTGATGATGACGATGTTGATGATGATGACGATGTTGATGATGATGACGATGTTGACGATGATGACGATGTTGATGATGATGACGATGTTGATGATGATGACGATGTTGATGATAATGACGATGTTGATGATGACGATGTTGATGATGATGATGACGATGATGATAATGACGATGATGATGATAATGACGATCTTGATAATAATGACGTTAATGACGATGATGGCGTTAATGATGATGTTGACGACGACAATAATGATAATGATGATAATGATAACGTTGGTGACAACGACTTACTTGACTGTTCTCACCTAGGCTAAGAACACGTTTAAGCTATATTCAGGTGAAGACGAAGTTTTTCTTTCATAGGTACACGCACGAGCTCACACTGGTGAGAAGCCATTTAAATGTAGTTTTGATGGATGTGGCAAGGCGTTTGCCACCGGCTATGGCTTAAAAAGCCACACAAGAACGCATACAGGCGAGAAGCCATACAAGTGTCCCACTGATGAGTGTGATAAAGCTTTCAAGACTTCTGGTGACCTGCAGAAGCACATTCGTACCCATACTGGTAAGTTATTGTCTTATTCTATCCTCACCCCACCCATTTGCAGTCTCTGCATCTCTATCTTGCTCCCCCCGTCCATGCTCTTCTTTAATGACACTACATCAGTATAATGTCTTTACGAATATTTGCTTCAAGTGTTAAAAAGATCTGCCAAGACCGGGCGTAGCGATAAAAACAGAGGTTTTCAACACGCTAGCTATGCCATGCTGATGAGGTCTAAAAAGGCCGAAACAGCTGTCCATGGCTGCTAGCATTCAGGCTCACTAATTTTTATGGTAGTTTAAAGGGGTAAAGCCCGCTACCAACGTTGCCATAGTGCCCAATATAGTGGCTTCAAGTTAGCTATAGACCATTTTCATAAATTGCTTCTATTTTAGTATTCTTTTGTCTGTACTCAAATTTGCATGGCTGGCCTCGTCTTTGAGTGAAAATTTCAAAAGAATATTTTAACCCAAACGAGGCAAGCTAGGCAAATTTGAATACAAACAAAAGAAAACTAAAATAACCGCCATTTATGAAAGTGGTCTATTAGCACGTTGTGTTATCTATACTTGAGTTCACCCTTATATCCACTTCTCACAAACATTGCGCTTTTACCATTAATTTTTTAACTAATCCCTTTTGTTTCTCAGGTGAACGACCTTTCAAGTGTCCCTATGAAGGTTGTAACAGAGCCTTTACAACCTCAAATATTCGGAAAGTTCACATCCGTACCCACACAGGGGAGAGACCGTACATCTGCGAGCATCCATCATGTGGACGATCATTTGCTAGTGCTACCAACTTTAAGAACCACTCAAGAATACATACAGGTTTGGTTTTTGTCAGCTCTTCTTTCCAGTTTGCATAATAACAAAGTTGTTGACTTTTAACCTCAATGGATGAATTACTGGGTTTTAGAAATAGTTGGGGGCGACAGGACGATTTAGTTGTTGCATATGCTTTTGTTACAGTAAAGTGCAAAATATAATAAACGAGAGGCTACCCAGTAGCCGTACTCGTGCCGGTTCTTGCAAGTTTATAAATTGAATCCATGAAGAATGAGAAAGATACTTGTTGCTGTAGAAATATATATTGCTGTGATTTTGATGGGAGGGGAATGTGTCGCCAAGGAAAGAAAAGAAGTCGAATCTGTAACCGAATCGGGAACCGAATTCGAAATAACTTTTATATTTTGATAAACCAAAATGTCTCAGAACTTCAAATTATCCTAATGTCTTTAAGTTTTAAAGCTGAGAAAAAAGGTAAAAAGGCAAAAAAGAAAAGAGAAGATCATTTACAGCGAAAAAAAAAAACAGAGAACTGTGATACTCGAACTTACGAGGTAATTAGACCAAACTTCGAAAAGAGTAGAAGTAGTGAAGTTAATTTTTAATTGCACTAGCTACGCTATTTGGGAAATTCTCAGTTTTATCCTCAATTTCTTAACTAGTCTCAGAGCCATTTGTATGTAAAATATTCAGTTTTATCGGTAATTTTGATTTGGTGACATAGGTGTCTACTGAGCATGTGCATTCGAGTTTTTGTGCTTTTTCGTTTATTGATCAATTATGATGATGATGATAATAAAGTTAATAAAAATAATAATTAAAAGACTTACTACGCATGCGCTTCAATATCGCTACACAAACAACAAAAAGACAAGCAGCTGAATCCTTGACTCGTTGCCTACTGGCACGAGAAAAAATTGATGTCTTTGATAAGGAGAGAAAAATAAATATAGAATTGCGTTGGGATTCAGGTGATTAAACAAGAGTAAAATAAAATGAATGGCTCGAAAACTACGCTGAAATTAATTTGTCAGTGAACCAATACGCGTCAGAACTCGGACCAAGCCAGCAACTTTAACTGTAGACAGCTGTTTCATCCTGTTTGGGACTCGTAGGTACGGTGTCAAGGCTATAATAAATGGTCAGATTCTAACGGGTATGACGTAGCCAGTCGTTCTGAGGTTTTAAATATCTTGGGGGAGAAAAAGGATAGAATATTTTTGCTATCAGACATTTCTCACTTTTCACCAAAGGACACAAGAAGAAACAAACCCAGTCATGTGTAGTTCGAACCAATGGCTCCGTCATCAGAGCCAAAATCGTCACCAGTCTCTCGAGACGCCTGTTTGGCCTTTGCAGCTACGTTAAGCAGCAAAAAACTGTTTTTAAAAAATTTTTACCAACTCAGATATTTTAATTCGTAATGAGAGTGTTGTAACCATTCATTTTCTGCAAAGAAATTTTACTTTATATGCACTTTAAAAATTGCCTAAAACTTGATTGATTACGTCATTGTTGGACAGTCACTAGTGTGGCGATGCTCCGCTCGAAACGTCTTGACTTTGAATTAAATTACTTGTCATCCCTAATCGCGACGTACATTGAGAAATTTTCAAAATCTCTCCAGAGTATATTTTACTTGCTACCACAAAGATGTATATAACTATTAGATTTTCATTTCTAGGTGAAAGACCGTACCTTTGTCAAGTTCCGGGATGTAACAAGCGCTTCACAGAGTACTCGAGTTTATACAAACATCACGTGGTTCACACACACAACAAGCCGTATACGTGTAACATTTGCAATAAGACGTACAGACAAACATCCACATTGGCTAACCACAAGCGAACAGCTCATGGAGAGATGACATCAGATGTTGACATGGAAGGGGATGGTGGGTAACACTGTCATACTGAGGGGGTTAGGGTCGGGTTTTCTTTGCAACATACTGTTTGAAGAATTGTTGGTGTAATGAATGTGTGGTTGAAGAATTAGTTAAATGACTTGATGATTGATTGAATGAATGATTAGTTGAATGAATGATTGATTGTTTGATTGATTGATTAATAGAGTAGTTAAATGTTTGATTAATTTGATGATTAGTTTGATTGTTGATTAGGTAATTAATTAAATGATTGATTGGTTGAGTGGATGATTAGTTGAATGGTTGATTGATTGGATGAGCTATTAAATAACTGATTAATTGGGTAATTACTTGAATGATTGATTGAGTAAATGATTAATTAAATTATTGATCGATTGGATAACGAGTTTTATAATCGATTGATTGTATATTTAGTTGAATAACCGATTGATTGGATGATGAGTTGAATGGTTGATTGATTGGATGATGAGTTGAATGGTTGATTGATGGATGATGAGTTGAATGCTTGATTGATTGGATGATGAGTTAAATGGTTGATTGATTAGATGATGAGTTGAATGGTTGATGGATTGGATGATGAGTTGAATGGTTGATTGATGGATGATGAGTTGAATGGTTGATTGATTGGATGATGAGTTAAATGATTGCTTAATTGGATGATATGTTGGTTGATTAGATCAGTTAAATTATTTGATTAGATAATTAGTTGAATAATTGATTGACTGAGTGTGATGAAATTGGCACTGATGAAACAACAGCAAAAGCTGTATTTTAATGTAAATGTATATGCTTTTTTTTGTATTTTTTTAATTCAGATTATGATGATGTAGAACCATCCATAAAACGCCAGCGGCTGGAGTTTGCAGAGGCAATGCAGGGTAACCATTCCTTTCAGCAGGCCGTGCCAGTTGTTGTAGCAGATGAGGCCTCGGTCGCAGCTCTCCAAGCAATGGATGCTGATGGAAGTCTTGCTGAAATGCAACAGCAAATAACGGATGGTACATCGGTCAGCGGACATATCGCCATCCCTGTTACCATAACGACAGAATCGGGTATTCATATGACTGATCCTAGCTCACTAGAGCATGCCGTGGTGCTATCAGAAGCAGGCCAGCTTGCGTCACACAACTCACTTGTCGAGACGGGTAATCACGACCTTGAGCTGACACCCCAAGTGCATGTTGTGACAGTACCGCAGACAGTTGTGGTGACGTCACTAGAGGGGGTAAGCGTGACAACTCAGCCTCATTATCCAATCACAGTCGCAGGCCAGGTTGTTGGGGAGTCTATACAGAACAGTCACGGAGATGTAACGCATCAGGTTAATGATCATACAGAGTTTACTCACGTGCAGATCCAAGGTGGTCATGAAGACTTGTCACACAAAACTATTACTGGCAGTCACGTTGAGCTCACGCAAATCGCAGCACTCCAAGGCAGTCACGGGCAAATAACACAAGATGCTGACGATGAGGATGAGGAACTGGGCCAAGAGAACCCGGATGAAAGCGAGCCTGCAGTCCAGCAAGGTTTGAATTTATCTAACAACAGAAATTTGAAAAATCTCTATTTTAATTTGTTTCTTTTTACTGTTTTCTTTGAGTTTCTTAACCTGAGATTTATTACTGTTTTTATTCGAAAAAAAAAAAATACCGGTCGGCTTAAGTTTGATTATTGTCTTATAAAAATTTTTATTTTATGATTTTGTGTTTCAGCTTTTAGAAAATGAGGTTTTAACTAGTAATGTTTTTAAAACACACAATACAACAAAATTTCTTAAATACGTTACTTAACAGTATAACAGTTTATTTGCCATTAGATAAATTTTACACAGTATAGTATTAATACAAATAAAGAGAAATATAT
>JANCMA020365101.1:0-11482 GCA_024336925.2 Zoanthus solanderi | reverse complement strand
AGATATTTTCCATATCCTCACTAGTGAAGATATCGCTGACGTCATTCCTTTGTTTTTCGTCTAGTTTTTTTTTTTTTAATTTTCTTCGAAACAAGCTATTGTTTGTCTAATTTGAATAATCGTTATTCCATTCACTCTAATGTTCGTGTTAAATGCTTTAATGAATGTTAGGAATTATGGAAATTGTGTTACTGAATGTACATTTTCAACGATAGATTGTTCATTAACGCTAACGTTTGTCAGTTGTGCTATTGACATTACATTCCGTGCGCATGAATGTCCAAAAGTGCTATAGAATGTACATTGATGCTATCGAATGTTCATGCGTATTTCATTAGCGCTATTGAAAGTTTTCTCCGCGCTAATGAAGTTTAGTGTAGCGTTAATGAATGTACAGTGATTGTATTGAACCAATACCCGGCCCAAATGAATGACTATTCTGCGTTAATGCCTAGCAAAAGGTGTATTAAAACATTGAACTTACAACCCAAAGGACATGCTGATAATTTCTAAAACAAGGTAATTGCTACATTTCTTTTGCGACTTAATTTCAGCTTTGACATATTTCAGTGAATGCTTTGCTACTTGTTTCTGAAAATTATCTTCTTCGCGTTAATTTTTAAAAGTACTATCTTTTAATCTTTCTTCATGTACAACTCTTTGTGGTTTCTATTTTATTCAATTTGAACTTAATATGCCATTTTGATTATATACTTATTTAGAGCTAGACTTTAAAATACCCCGACACTGTCGTTAATAACATGGTGATTTATTCTGCGCATTCGTCGCTCTCTAAAAACAAATGCGCAGAATTATATTAACGACAGTGTCGGGGTATTCTAAAGTTGCTCCGCTCAAACGTAGAAGGAACCGAATAATCGCTGGTCTTCCAGAAAAGCAAATTAGTGATAGCATATTCCGCAAGATGAGAGCAACCCAATATGCAGTAGTGAAGATGAAGAATTCTTTTCTTTTGGTAAAGAAAACGATAAAAGAGACCACGTCCTTGCAAAGATTGGGTCGAGTGCAGAAAAGGAAGAAGAAAACGTTGTTCAGATCACAGTGACAACTACAAGATTTAATCACTTACTCCAATAAGTATTCCCTGATTATGATACAACCTTATACTTCACCGAAACCTAAACCTACGCCAGGACATTAACTTGGTACCTCATTGAACAGCATTAAGCCAAAGATTTCGGAATGTAAACTGAAAATTATGTTCCATATTTGACATTTTCACAAACACTATTGCAACTTCCCTTCAGGCTAAACTGATTTTTACGTAAAACTCAGAGAAAATAATTTGTTTTGTTTTGATAAATGATAATGATGCAATATCCCGAGGCCTAAAGAATCAAAGAATGTATAAAGAATACGATAAGTCAAATTAAGATTGTAGTACTAGTTTATTTTGATAAACACTACACTTATGACGGTGGTAAGGGCAACACGTGAAACTACACTAGCTGCTTTTACCACCAGACAATTTTAATCATTTGCACTACCATTTTGTCTTACACCATGAACTAGAAAAGGAAGACTTCTTTCCAGATACACTTGACTTTTCCTTTAACCTCTCCATGATTCGATTTCCACTGGGGCACTTCATTGTTTTCCACTGGTCAGGCCTTGAGATACCGCACATGATGTTTGATGTGATCTTCCATGAAAGTTGATATGAAGTAGTAGCTGTGGTCATAACCCTGGAAAAATTAAAAAGATGCTTTAGAAAAATATAAAGTATGCTTTCACAGGTAGCAGAAACAAGCACCAAATTAGTTGTTATCTGATTGACCAATAAATGATAGGCAAACAAGCGTTTGAAGAAATCGTGTATCAGACAACATGTTACATTGATCGACTTTTGTGTGAACTGTTTTCAGACTTTTGTCATCTTCTTCGCCAGGAAGAAGAAGTAGTAGTAGAAAAATCGTCTAAAAATCCAAATGGCCTAACAAACAGTGAATTCAGATGATTCACTTGCAAAAAAAATGTTTTGCCAGCATTTGATTGAGACATTCTTCAACTGAAGCAAATTATCTGCCAAAATGATGTCTTCGCTCTCAAGTTTGAAAACTGTCATGGAATGAATAATAGTAATGAATGAAATATGAACGAATGAACTGTTAATGACTGCTAATCTACCTGATGAAGTTAGTGGCTCATTCAGCGACTGCTACTCTACCTGATGAAGTGAGTGGCTCATTCAGCGACTGCTACTCTAACTGATGAAGTGGGTGGCTCATTCAGCGACTGCTACTCTACCTGATGAAGTGGCTCATTCAGTGACTGCTACTTTAACTGATGAAGTGGGTGGCTCATTCAGTGACTGCTACTCTACCTGATAAAGTGAGTGGCTCATTCAGTGACTGCTACTCTACCTGATGAAGTGGCTCATTCAGTGACTGCTACTCTACCTGATGAAGTGAGTGGCTCATTCAGTGACTGCTACTCTAACTGATGAAGTAAGTGGCTCATTCAGTGACTGCTACTCTAACTGATGAAAAGGGTGGCTCATTCAGTGACTGCTACTCTACCTGATAAAGTGAGTGGATCATTCAGTGACTACTACTCTACCTGATGAAGTGAGTGGCTCATTCAGCGGCTGCTACTCTACCTGATGAGGTGAGTGGCTCATTAAGCGACAGTCATTCTACCTGATAAAGTGGGTGGCTCACTCAGCGACTGGCATTCTACCTTATGAAGAAAAGAACGAGTAAAGGAGTAACTAGCGGGTAGTGGGTGAAGCTGCTGTCATACTTCCTGCATCCTGAACGTGCAAGCAGCTGACGCATCTCTGCAGGCCTGGACAAAGTTTTCTGGTAACAGCTGATGAGGATAGAAGTTGTCAGATTTTCCCTGGAACAAAACAAAAAAAAAGAAAAAAAGTCAGAGACACATAAGCTCTATGGTAAAAACTTGAAAACATTGAGAACTAAAAAAGGAATAAACTGCAAAAACAACTAAAGCACATTTATTTAGTATTAGTTTATACAAATAAAAACTGCAGTTAAAAATACAGAAAAATATACGCATTATTTTTAGTTTAAACTAGACAAAAATGATTGCAAACAAGTAATGCACAGTTGGATACAAAGACGAATCACCGACGAAGGCCACAGATATAATTTGAAGGAGTTCAGTCTTTTGAGCCACCTTCTTGCAAATAACTTCTCAACCTCATTAATAATTCATTAAGTTAAAACAAAAGAAATCTTAACCGTGACCATGGTTTGGAAATGTGATCTTAATTAGCACATATTTTTACGATTTTATTTCTTCGTTTACTTCTTAGTTTTAGTTTCGATTGAGAAGATATATCAAAAACTCGAGACAGTGTTTCAACACTTTTCCAAACACCTAAAAGTTCGTCAAAAATACTCCGCTGCACGTCGTATTTTCAACTCTCTTCTCAGTGTGTGGAAATGTGATGAAACACTGTCTCTCGTGTTTGATATATTACTTAAAGGACACAACTTAACGCACAATCAGATTCTTATCAGTTTCAAACCTAACAAGAAACTACTTCCCGAGCGAATTACAATCGTTCTTGAACATGGTGAATGTTAACAAATCAAAATCTTTATTAAAAATTAAGGCAATAAACATATGAAGATGCTCATGTTGAGCGAAAACGATTGTTTTTAATAACTGTGTTTTTATTGCCTTAATTTTTAATCATTTTTATTATGATGGAGAATTCAAAATCTTTAGTTTCTAACCAAAAGAAATTTATTGAAGACCAATCTCATCTGGCTTACATCTGTGGGAACACTCGAGCATTGACAAAACAAAAAAATATATATATAATTCGACATTTGATAACGGCAGTAAATTTACCGGATGCACTGAAGACAGACTAAAACCAAATGAAATAACTTTTCAACAGATTTTTTTATTCCCAAAGAGATGTACCTGATCGATAAGGATATCCAAGGGTGGACCAGAATACTTTTTCACCAGCTCAGTAGCATCATAATCCTACGATGACAATATAGTCAAAATGATCACTAATAATCAACAATATCATTATTATGATTATATCATAATCGTTCCTGCAGGTTTGATTTTACCACGATATGTCAATTATGAGAGACAAGTTTACAACCTAATGTCTACCGTAATTTCTGTATTAAGCCCCCGGGGGGCTTATTTTTTCCAATCATCATTCAGGGGAGGGCTTAAAAGAGAAGGGGGGCTTAATACAGAAATTACGGTAATTCTATTCATTATCAAAACTCCAGTTTTTTTTATAAACAATTGAAACTCTACTTTAAGAATCTAGGAAAATCGGCTACACTTTACAACACTGAGAGATGGCGATGATGATTGATGATGGTGATGATGATGATGGTGATGATGATGATGGTAGTGGTGATGATGATGATGGTGGTGGTGATGGTGATGATGATGATGATAGATGATGATAGATGATGGGGATTGATAATGGACATTGTTTGATGAGGATGATGATGATGATGATGAGACCGAAGATAATGGATGATAGTTGATGGTGATGGATAATTGATATTGATTGATGAGTACAAACGGCTAAACTTCTCTTTTAGGGTTTTGATTTTTCTCAGACAATATATAAATATTGATACCTTCCAAGCTTCTTTATCATCCCCAAGATATCCGCTGAAAGCTTTCTGTCCCCAAGGACAATTGATGGGATTACAGATTGAAGCAAATGCTGAGACGGACTACAATATGTGTTGGTAAACAAAAACAAAATAATAATAATAATAATAATAATAATAATAATAATAATAATAATTGCTGTTATGCAAAAGACTGCCTTGTTAGGAACAGCAAGGATACTAAGAAAAGTTTTAGAAATGTAAAATAAGCAAGAAGGTCCTCTTGTTAGCCCTAGGTCATTTGTTATGACTCGCCTAACAGAGCATTTACGGTAATAAGAACAACCAGAGCATAAGCTGAAATGAACACAATAATAATAATAATAATATAACAATGGCGCGATCACCCAACAGCAAAAAATTCAGCTAAAAAGTATTTTTAGATGATTCTTAATTTCTAAGAAATAACCAACACTTGAATAACAAAAACCTAAATCTTCACTGTGACCCTAATCCAAGCGCATTGGGGATTTGGGGATGGGACAGCAGAAGGACGCAGTCAGAAACATACAGTCAAACCAGATGTTCTTTTTATGACAACCTTGCAAATTTCTGCTGCAATATTGAGTTTTGATTGACAGTTTCAGCGAAGAAATCATACTACTTCGCTAGAGAAAAGGGAATGAACCGATATCTTAATGAATCGTAACGACGACGTCTGGGGTAAAACAGACACCGATTGTAGAAGTTGTGGGATTGTTGCTAAAAACGGTTTCAAATACTGTGAGCAAGTGAACTGAGCAACTTGCTCGTGCACGTCAAATTGTCAATCAAAATATCAATGTTGCAGCGAACGTTTGCGAGGTTGTCATCTAAAGAACATCCGGTTTGACTGTACATCACATCCACAAATAACTTGATCTGGGATGGAAGGAAAGGAGGTAGACACGAGTCTCTAAGAATTTGGAGGGCATAAGTCTTTTGAACGTCCTTAAGATATCAATAAATTTTGAACCTAAGAAGTTTCATGACCTGTAATTGCCACTGTCATGTCATTTCTTTGTTAAATAATCAATTAAATTAATTAAATCAATTAAATTAATTAATTAATTAACATTTGTTTGTTAAATAATCAAGGAATCATAATCGATTCCTTGTAAATGTTTCTGAAAAAGTATATTTTTTATTGTGTCCTTAATTTTCAAATGTCATTTGACTTTTATCAAAACAAATAAAGCAATTTGTATTAAACATGTGGCAGACTAGCGTCTGCAAATAACATATTGTAAAAGGAAAACAAACAATCTTTTAACCTCGGCAAAAAATCAATGTTCAGTAGAACAAATAATTCATACGGAAATAGGATGTTTTTAAAAAGTGTAACAAGAGATTAGACACTTTTTTTGTTTTAAAAACATTTAAGTTTTATCATGCCAAGATGCTGAAATAGCTTGACACAGCCTCTTAAAGTAGACGAACAACTCTGACTTCCCATGCACAAGATACTAATCCATTGCATTTTAGCTGCCAGTAGAAAATGGTGCTCAGTTTCTATACTTCATAAGGATGAAAAGCTGGGTGGAAAAGATTCACCCCATGTAAGGTAATCTGGATTTAAGTATCCAGGAAACGTTTGCTCATGGAATCTGGAATCCAGGAAACATTTGCTTGTGAAAATATTTGATTGTGGAATCCGGAATCCAGGTCTAGGAATCCGGAAAAGAGACTTTTTAGAATCCGGAACCCACTGAGGTTCCAGAATCCAAGACTTTCATGGATTACCTTACATGGGGTGGAAAAGACGGTCGCATGATGTAACGTTTAAATCAACTGCACCAAAACTTTCTACTTCTTCATTTGCATAAGGTTCAACTCATTTGATATTACCAAAAAGTTCAAAGTTCAATAAACACAAATACCTTATATTTTCCTGGGTTTTTCAAAGCACAAATCAGAGCTCCGTGTCCTCCCATACTGTTTCATTAAAAAAAATGAAAATTAAACTTTTAGATTTAACACAATGTTAACTCTTTCTAGCCAAATTCTACAAGCATTACAATTTAACTATAATAATAATAATAATGATAATAATAATAATTAATAATAATAACAATAATAATAACGACTTTATTTAGGTGTCAAGTTTTTATTTAGCTGGCCAAAGGCATACAAATTGGGGACACCATCTTTACCACTCTAAGGGGACGGAGACTTTTCACATGACACACACAACACATACACATAGATGTGTCTCCGAGGGCCTAAGGTGTAACGGTTTGACGTCCTTATCCGAGAAGAGGCGAAAGTCTAACCATCTGCAGATGTTAGAGCAAAGGCAACACCTTCTCCTCAATTATTTTAAGACCCTCAGTGTTGGTCCGGTCGGAAATCGAACCCAAGCCTCGTGCACAATAGACTGGCACCTTACCAACTAGGCTAACCAGACGGCAGTGAACTGAACTCATGGACTACTTTTCTGTCTGAGTGCCTGCATGTTTGGAAGCTAGACCCTACTGACAAGTTCTATTCCGGCAAAAACGGCTGTCAACGGCTACTTTGAGTCATTATACTTAGTGGTAAATTTAAGGGATAAAACCCACTACCAACGTGGATTATTTTCAGTGCCAGAGAAAGTTACCGGAAATACCAATAGAATGCATGTGCTATTTGGGTTTATTTTTTATGCTTCAAATGCAAACATAAGTTAGAAATCTTACAGCCATCAAGCATTAGACAGTGCTTAAATTATTAATTTGACATTATTGATTTTACAACTAATTCAATATGCATATTTACTGATGTATTAAAAAAACAGCAGTTAAAGGCTTGTATTCATTCAAATGATCTTTTTGGGCACTCGCAGATACTCCGTCGTAGTAACAGTAAGTTATAAAAGGGAATTTCTCATTTGCATAAAATGTTGTACAACAATTCCTATTGTTAAAAAATCCTCCAGCATGCTTTGCATGGTCCAACAATCAAACCAGTTTAACGGGTTTCACGGGGATTTCTCATGCCACAATCAAAAACCTGCCAGTCAGACTAAACCAGTTCTAACCGGTTATAGGCTTGCTGATAAAGTGTACAATGTACTAATACTCGAATGATTATTAAGAATATTGTAATTTTGTTATTTTTGAGCAGGCAAAGGCTGGTGTTGTTTTAGTGTCTCGATTCACATTGTATATCAGTCTACATTTTACCTTACCGACATTGACACTTTGATCGTTTACAAGTTCTAAATATTAACATATTATGTGCTCGAAAATATAAAGAACTGAGAAATGCAGAGGGAAACTGGGATAACACTCTCACTCTTGAGTCTTGAACGAGTTGCCGGTGGAGAATGCAAGTCTTTCTCTGACTTGTAGTTGTACTTGTGCATAGAATCTATGAGAAGTCTCATTGAGACTTTTAATGTCTAAGAAAAAGAGAGCTCTTATATTTGGTGGGTTCTACACAACACGAAACCCAAAGCTGCAGTTGCTGGGAAGCTCAGCTACTATTTTATGGTCCTGATGAAATATAAATACTTCCCTCCCCTATAAAACATACCTGTGACCTGTGATAGATATCTTGTCGCCAAGAACTGGAAAATTTGCATCAATCAAAGCTGGAAGCTGAAGAATAACAAACTTGACTTAACCAGATTTTTGCCCAAACCACAACCAACACAATTTAATCGCTATATTGTAAGATGGAATAAAAGGGAAACTTGATTTAGGTTGAAATGACTTTTATATCAGCTTATTAAATTGACTTTAAGGCCCTCAAACAGTTTTGGGAAACTTTGTTGTAAACACAAAATCATACAATATTTTTAAAAAAGTTGAAAAGGATTTGCATTTCCATTTGATTAACCCTTTCAGTCCCAGTCAGTTATCAACACCCAATTTCTCCTCTCACATAACACATACAAAATAAGATATTTGGTAATGAGAAATTGAGAATTGATCAAACAAAACAAACTGCTGAGGATTAAAAGCAGCTCATGTTGTTACTTAATCTGTAAACATTCTTGCTAGCTATTTAAACCAAGTTTTCTGACTAACTTATAATACAGTACCTCTTTTGTAACATATGAATACATCCTATAGTTTGTCTTCCACTTGTCAACTGTTGCATCAACATAAAAACCAGCTCCAGTGCCAAAATCCCAGTTCTCATCCTCACCATCGATATTACAACCACCTAAGCAAACACAATTTAAATTACAAATATCATAAAAACTCTAATAAGCCCCCCTCCTCTCTAATAAGCCCCCCTTCTCTCTAATAAGCCCCCCTTCTCTCTAATAAGCCCCCCATCTCTCTAATAAGCCCCCCTTCTCTCTAATAAGCCCCCTCCTCTCCAATAAGCTTCACTCCTCTCTAATAAGCCACTCTTCTCCCTAATAAGCCGCCCCCCCCAATTCTCTCTCTATCTCTCTCTCTCTCCCCCTTCTTCTCTGTGTAAACAAAAAAGACAGGCTTGAATGAAATGAAAATTAATATGAACAACTCAATGTTTAGGTTAGTGACCTTTTCACAAAAGATTCATCAACTTTTAAATTTAAGTTGTTGTTCTACCTATAATGCCTTACAATTTGGCTTATTCCAGTATTCAGTTACTGTACACTGGAATAAGCCAACTTGTAAGGCATTACATTAACACAAACATTACTTAATTTCTATCTCAACGTTTCAGTTCCCAAATAGTGATTGTTATATAATGCCAGAGTTCCTAGTTCTTATTAATGCCTTTACCCTTCTAATGGTAGTGGCAAAAGAAAAATTTGATTACAATTTTTCTTCATGGTGTATTTAATTTGCCTTTAAAGTTTGGAAAAATCAGTTCCAGATTCACCTTGATCAAGCAATGGGAGGATGGTAACTACAATATTGTTTTCTGATCAGTGACATCAAAAGCAGAATTTAGAATATTTAATATCACCTAAGTTTAACTTACGTGGACTGGTATCTGGTGCTACAATAAATATTCCATGTTCTGCAGCAACCCTTTGAGCTCCAGCTTTTGTTGTAAAATTCTGCTCTGTGCATGTTAATCCTATTTTAAACAAGTTCATTTGTTTGGTGCAAATTAGAATAATTTACTCCTGAGCAAAAGTAAAAAGATATTAAAAAACATAAAAAGAAATAAATTTTTGATAGACAATATTCAAAAACAAAAATTACTATAAGTGAAGGTGAAATTCACTAAAACAAGAGGCTCATTAAGCCTTTACTCGTGCGACTGGGGACAAATCCCAAATATGGCAGTCACTGGACCAAATCACTAATCACAACATGAAGAAAAACGAAAAAATAAATCGAACCCAAACGTTGACTCGTGGTACCACGAGTAATAAATATCCTTTTTTCGTGCTAAATAAAAATATGGTGTCACATGAACAAAGAATTCTGAACTTTTAATATAATAAATTAAAAAGTCTGACAACACTGTCAACGTACAGTATATAAAATTTAACAAAGTACTATAAAATTATTTTGGCTTCTTCACGTTTGAGATTTAAATTGGTGTACAACAGCTTAAATGTAATATGACAAGCGTGCTGTAAAATGTAAGTAAATAATGGAATAACAAAAGTGATAAAAATGGTAAGATAAAAAGATAAGTGTGTATCTGGTGAGAAAAGGAAGTTGAGTATAATGACAACGTCATCACAGAAATAAATGGTGGAAAACGAAACAGGCATTAACCAAAATATACATGGAAAAATAAGAAAATATAAAATTATTTGAATTTTTATATTAATATAGATATTATGAAAAAAAAATTCTCATAAAAAGGAAAGTGAAAGGGGATGTTCAAGTCTCATCTAGTAGGTTAAGGCCATTAGGTTCTAGAGTACTGAATTATAAGGTGAGCTTCTCTTGCTTTATGAATAGAGTTGCGGTTACTATAAATTTTTCAAGCGGTATTAGTTGCATGTCTAAGGCTGAATGGTTAGGTGTTAGCATGAAATGTTCTGAAACATTAGTGGGCTTGGATTTAGAGACGGGGTTATCAACTGTTCTACGGTGTTCATTAAAGTGTTTTTTCAGCTTACATTTTGTTTCAACAATGTATTGAAGTTTGCAGCGGTCACATTGGATCATGTAAATTACGTTTTTAGTATCACAGGTGAAATGAGATGTTATACTATAGTGAGTGTTTCACCTGTTGTGGTAAAAGTACAGTATATTACTGTAAGTAGTTAATTCGTTAATTTTATAAGGGTTGGTTATACAATTTTTACCATAGCGGTATGAGCAAAGTGGAAGTGAAGTTGTGTTACAAATGATGGTAGTTTAGCTTTGACAAGAATGTCATGATGAGTCTGGCCTATGCAGGACTGATACAGTAGCTCCTGTGCGCTTATGGACTTTTAAGGAATAAGCACTATATAAATAAATAATATTATTATATTATATTATTATTATTATTTAAATCAGCAGTAACTGAGAATTCGAAACTGGTCTACTGGACTACGGTTACACTCACCTGACAAATAGTATAACACTGGAACTTTTTGTGTTGCTGCTTGCGGAGGGACAAAGACAGCAAAATTCATTTTGCATTTCAACTCGGAACTACAAAGGAAAAAAACATTGACAGAAATACAATAAATAATCAAATCTTCATTTACACATTTTGCATCAATATCATTCAAGAGATTCCCAATCAATCCAGTTTTGATCCGGTTTTATCCCCGTAAACGAGGGTGGCCGCATTTACCTCATTCTGCAAGCAATCTCTCCCACTCCCACTCTCCATCTCGCTCGATTCTTTGCATCTTCCTTCTTCAAACCATCACTCTTACTCTCCTTCTCCACTTGCGATCTCCATGTCTTCCTCGGTCGTCCTTGCTTCCTCTTTCCCTTCACTTCAAACTCCAATGCCTTCCTCAAAACATG
>JANCMA020365100.1:0-21402 GCA_024336925.2 Zoanthus solanderi | reverse complement strand
ACACATTTTGTGGCTGGTTGATCTTCTTAGATCCTACGTGAGGCGGCATTTTGTTCACGGTATTCATCATTTGCAGTTTAAATTTAAACTTTGTATCTGTTGCGGCTGAGGAACCTTGTTCCCACGACTTCTTCCTTGGCTCCCTGGGCCCTGGGAACGAGGTTGGCGACTGAGATGTAAGCAAGTGCGGCATGTCAGTGTAGGTGTACAAATTTGACATTTAAAATTATTAAAGTAGAACGAATTGAATTGCAGAAGAAGAGCACATATTCAAGTTCAATTAAGGGCCAAAGAACGTCACTGAATTTTGCTCAAAAATGGACTCAAAACACAAGAAATTGCCTTTTAGATTGCTTAGTTTTCAAAATTTTTCAGGATTTCATGCCCCCAGATCCGGACACCCTTAGAATGCTCGCCCCTTATCGGCGCTCCCATTAGAACTTTTAAAAAAGGAATGTCTTTTTCTACCCTGACACAACCGGGACGATTATTTGTAAACCTAAAATTGTCCCGGTCGTCTCATGATCAGTCGTTTCAAATTCTGTTGAGACGATCGGGACTATTAGGACGACTGGGACGATCATATGAGAACAAGGCTTTACATGTGTTGGACGGCCACCTCTAATAATCATTCTTGCCCACGTACGCTTATCAGTCTTATGCTTGCTTGCTTTTTGAGTAATAAGAATAATACCCTACTCTTTACGATGGATCAAGGGCGGCGGAGCAGAGGGGGCGCTACCCCCCCCCCCCCCTCCCCCCAATTATTGAGATATCGAAAAATTTTTTACTACACTTGCAGACTTTTCCTCTTAGGACGTTTATTAATAAAACAATCAAAGATCAGAATTTAAAATGATTCCCAGAAATACACAGAATTGGCATTTCAGAGAGTATAGTTTGCCAAAATGTCCGGCCCGGGAGAGCATGCTCCCGTATCCCGGTTCTTTTAAATCAATTTGTCTGTAAACCAATATGAGCAAGAGCTCGGACAAAGCCAGCAACTTTAACCGCAGACAGCTGTTTCGGTCCGACCTCGTTGAGCTGCGCTGCCTCTGTACTTTGAGGCGGTGATGAGCGGGAGTCTTTCTTTTTCTTTCTTTTTCTTTCGTCATTATTGGGACTCTTCAGTACGGTGTAAAGGGCAATAATAAAAAGCTAGCCAAAGGCTAGTTATAACCCAATACCGACTCCAACACATCCGTTCACCGACAAATTAAGAACTACGAATTGAAAGCAATCCTGTAGTGATTTACATGGCCAAAACCATGTTTGAAAAAATATACGGCATTTCGGATCAATTAAGATCTACAAATTAATTTCAACGTAGTTTTCCAGCTTTGCATTTTATTTTACTCATGTTTCACACATTTCGTGGCTGGTTGATCTTCTTAGAACCTACGTGAGGCGGCATTTTGTTTACGGTATTCGTCATTTGCAGTCTTTTAAGTCCCCCGATAGAAGGTCGGGAGAGTGGGCCTAGGGTTTAAAGTTCTTATCCGAGAAGACGTGAAGGTCTTACCATTGGCAGATGTTAGAACAAGGGCAGCACCTTCTCAATTATTTTAAGACCCTAAGTGTGGTCTGGCCTGAAATCGAGCCCGCCGAGCCTCCCACATGGTAGACTGGCACCTAAACTCAAGTTAAGTCAACTAAACTCTGACTAAATTGACTAAAACTGGGTGAGTTGGGGGCTATCTAGAATTAGAAGAAGAAACAGCGAGAGTTTTTCTTAATCTTTATTTGTATCAGTAAGAAATGTTGTACGTTCAAAACCCCATATCATTTTTCCATCTATTTGACACATAAAAAATCCAAAGCCGTGTATTACACTGTGATAAAACACGACGGACATTTCAGAACACGAGGGAATTAAAATGTAGAAATCGTGCTCTGAAATTCCCGGGGTGTTTTATCACTGTTTAATACACGGCTTAGGCTTGTTCATTTGCTTTATAATATATATAGATTCTACACGCCGAAAGACTTTAAAACACTTTCAGTTTTTATGTTTTATACTCGGTTGGGGCGGCCTGCTGATCGCCCGACATCCGGGATCTTTGTTTACGCAAGGACTTATGGGTAGGTAAACGTGCAGGACGCAGCAAAGAACAAAATGGCGGTGTCAGTAGCGAAGGTTGCTAGCACACACGAAGGTAAAATTAAGTTATTTTTATGTTTTTCACGAATTTTCGGTATGTTAGATTTTAATTGTATCTTTTTCATTTCATGGCAGAAATCGAAAAACATATACATGATCTTCAAAATCGAAGAAACGTTCTTTCAAACATCGATGAAAGCGAGAGGGTAAGCGAGTCGAGTTCCACTTTCCTAATAGCAAGATGTGGTTTTAATAGTCTGTAAATCTCGTTGTTTAAAGTTTTTTTTCCCAGAATAATTTATTATCTTTGCAGTGCTGACAAATTTAATAAGTAAAATATACTTTTAAAGGTTTCTTGTTCAAATACAAATTTTAACCATTGCTTGACAAACAGAAACTAGATGCGTTGTCTTACAAAAAGATGTATCAGTATAAAAAAAATATCAATTATATATCTCAGTTATACTGTTAGAGGATTATTTTGTTAATTCTATTTATCAACAAGTCTGACAGGAAAAGTTTTCTCACCTTTTAAAATATTTTAAGAATACTAGTTCGTCGGTTGCCGCTTAATTACCTAAAATTGAAAAATATTAGTAACTACTGCACTTTATGGTTTTAAACAAAACCATAAGTAGTGATGCTATAAGTTAACAGTTAACTAATTGCAGTTATCTCTTACTTTAAGGTTGGTTTGGCTTCTGCAGGCCATTATGATACCGATATTTATGGTTCCACTGCAGATAGGTAGGTGAAACTTGGTGAAAATACTGTGGATGACCAGAGTTTAAGAGTTTAAAAAACCACAAGGAGTGATTATTGGATAACCTGTTATTTTTGTGATTAATTTTGAATGTGTGCATATATTTTTAAAGGACAAGAATGCACAGTAAATAAATTGCTGACAATGATAGTCTTGCATCTGTCAATGTTTAAGCCTAGCTCACATATTGTTGTAATTCTATCAGTGATGACGTTCACAACAATTATAAAGCCCACTGACATGCTTTCACTTGTAATTTTGCTCTGTTAGCAAGTGTTGTGGAAGTTGAACATAAACTTCTTTAACAGTTCCCGATTGTTGCAATTAAATTTTAACAATTACAAGACACATTGACATATATTTGTAAATGTTGTAGAACTTTATCACCATTGGAATTATAACTGTATCAGAACTAGGCTTAAATTTTATTTGCATATTTTATATTATAAATATACAGGTTATTGGGCTCATCATTTGCTATTACAATTTGATATTTTTTTTGTTAGCAGCCTCAGAAATTGTTTTGTTAGATCATTATAGATATGCAACCATTTTACAATAATTGTGAAGATTTAACTGTGACACTGCAATGTCTATAAATGGTAACCGGTAAAGTCACCTCATAGTGAAGTCACCCCAGTGATGAAAGGTGAAGCCGCCCCATTTCAGTGGTAAAGTTACTTCCTTACTCATTCTCTATAGTTGTATTTATTCGAGTAAGATGAAATTGAGACCTTCTGTTACAAAAACTATGATGCAGATTGTGATAAACATAACACTTTTATTTCTGGACAATTGTTGAGCTATTAACATCATAGTTTCTTTCTCTGAAGCTGAACAGATTGTTTAATATGTTTCAAGTGTTGAGTGAAACAAATTTTAGATTTGGAAAAAATTTGTTTTGCATTAAAAAAGCTTTGAATAAATTTTAAAACAGGAATCTTTCTTAAAATAATATGAACTCCTGATCACATGCACATTTTTAAATATGTTCAGAAATGTGTTCTTAGTGTTTAAGTTTAGGTGTATGGAAATGTGCTCGACAATCAGTAAATTTTAGGTTTGATTTCTGGTCAGATTATCTGTTTTTTGTTCTAAATATGTTCTGTTTACCATTGTTATCATCATAGTTTTTGTGTCAGAAGATCTCAGTTTTATTTTATTTCAATAAACACAGTTATAGAGATATGAGATGACTTCACTAGTTATCCAAATGGGGCAATTTCATTGTTTATCAGTGGGGAGCCTTCACTTTATCATTGTGATTGAAATGAATGAAAATTCATTATTGATTAATAAATGAATTTTAAAGCAAAACTCGAAATTTTCATTAGGTAATGTTTCATCTTGTATCGTTTTTCCATCTATTTTATCTAGAGTTGTTAGCTGATTGTTAATTTGAAATCCAACATAATATGTCATGTTATGAAATATACTGATTAGGAACTTTTACTAGTTTAGTATGATCATTGATACATTTTATGATGTTTTGTTGTAGATTTGAAGGCTATGTAACTTCAATTCCTGTAAATGAACAAGAAGAGGTTTGTTAATTTTTTTTTTTATGAATTTTGAGAAGTTTTGCTAAATAAAAATGTTTTTTTAAAAGTATTTATTCCTAGTTGCAAGTTTTACCCAGTTTGTAAGATCTCATTATTTGCAAGTAGGTGGCCCTGGTGATCAGTTTTGCAAAACTATCAGTTGATGGCATCATAATGCCGTTAATTTTAGTCCTATACTCTGTTGATTAGGGCAGGGCTATATAACCTGATATTATGGTTTGTTTTTGGTTACAAAGGGTATTTACAGATGTATTGGCATTATGAACAGCATAATGTACTTCGGGCTGAAATATATCAATAATGGCAATAAAATTTCTCACTGTTTTTAGGGGTGATGTAGTTTTTGCTTAAATTTCCTATTTCCTTCTTTTGGATTATGCGGTGCTAAAGTACAATGATATAAACTTCATTTATAGATTATGTCATTTTAACTTTACAGGATGAAGATGATTATAGCACACCACTTATGCAGCCAAAGAAGGCTGGGTATACTGCACCTGCAGCACTACTCAATGAAATCGCAACACAGGGAGAGCGCGTGAGTACATTGTCTTTGTATTAATTTCTTTATAAGTGGGTTGCCTGTTAAACCTAACTATAACCTTTTGCTCTCCTCTGTTACCACAGAACAAAATTTGTAATTAAATACAGTTCAAAAAGCAAAATATTTTGAAACAGAACCACTTTATTAATGATAAACAGTGTGAAATAATTTTTTTAAGATACCTGCTTTTCTGTGATACCCAACAATTCCATTGTGTGAAGGTTTGGGGCCACTCTCTACCAGATTTTGCTTCAAATGGCCATCGTCATTTTCTGAAGACCTTCTAACCCATGTGTAATTCACACAAATAGACATACAAGAAGAAACCAACTAATTTTGCATAACTTACGCTATGGTAGCTTTGGTGCTATACTTGAACGAACTCACAACAGATTTACACATAGAAGTCTTTAATCAGTTTATTGACAGTTAAAGATTTATAACTTGCCACATGTGTTAATTGAAGTAACATTAAGTGGCAGTTCGAACTGAAATATGACATTTAACAAAAATTTAAGCAAAAGTTTTTAATGTTAATAGTGAAGCTAAAAAGTCTGAAAAATGAAAACTAACAAACCAGATGAAACTTGTTCAGATGGTAATATAAAGAATCATATTTTGCAAAGATAAAAAGCTGACACTGTAAGAACAAAACTATTTTGATGTAAAGTAACTAAAAAAATTAATAATAATCTTTATATCTTAACTTGAAAGTATATAGAAAGTCTGTATATCTTCGCAGACGTGGATTTCTTTCCAAGAGCAGGGACTGGAAACTATTACTAGAAAGTATATAGAACAACCAAAGTTATTGAAAATATCAGAAACTCTGGGTTTGTTTACTTTGTGTGGAGATATCATAGCTTATCTCAGGAAAAGCTTGCGTAAAAATAATTAATTTTTGTTTTAAAACCAACAGTGTGTTCTTAGCAGGATAAATAATATTACTGTTATCAGTGAGTATTAATAATTGAAGGTTGTGTTTATTAGATTGACCCACTTGCTGAACACAGACGACCAACAATTGCCCAGCGAGAAGATGAATATCGCTTACGAAGACGGAACAGAATCATTTCACCTCCAAGAGATGATCCCTTTGCACATGGCAAGTATTATTCATTTGTGTAGTTTGATCTAAAATAAATGAAGTATAATATATATGATTGTAATTACTTTATTTGATAATACATTATTGCTATATGGTATTATCTTGTTCTTGTGCAAATATGCTATGTATTATTTATTATAACTAACATTTTATAATAAAATGTTATAATAAAATGTGGCTCATTACATAAATGCTCTACATTTTTAAATTATTTCAGTTTTATGCAAATTTCCTTTGCTGGCTGATAGAAAAAAGCTAAAAAAACTAATTTGTTTCATTTTATTAGGGAATTTTTAAAACTGATACAAAATAGGTTGTAACTGTGTATGGTTTGAGGCAACTATGTCATGAGCTTCAACATGAGGCATTGAATACCAGTCATTGTCTCAGATTTAAGTGTTACATAGTAGATTTTTCAACAAGGCATTTTGGAATCAGTAGATTAGTCAGTCACCAAGTATCTGCTGAATTCAAGTATTTGCTTCTTTTTCTTGCTTGTCCAGGTACAAAATTTGCTTGAAACTGTTTTATCACAAATCATGGTTGTCCAGCTTTTCTTTTTTAAAAGCAGCTTCAAAAGAAAAAATAAACTGTTCATTCTGTATGAAGCATCTGCTATTTTTCCATTGAGAACTGCTCTCTGAAATCCCCTCTTGTCATCCTTGATTTAAAATGTTTTTAGCTGATAATTGTAGCCACTTTTGTGGCTGGTAATCTACTCTGCACTGAAATTTTGAAGCCACAAATGTAGTCTTTGGTGGTGAAAGGGTTAAGTATGTGAGGAATATCTTCATATTATCAGAAATTGATCATATCAGTGCCAAAGATAGAATGAGAATCTATTTAACAATTTTTGTACCCCCATCTGATATTTCTTTGTGATTTTTATTAATCCATTTCAAACATGGCCCAAAGCCCTGTTGCTATTAAACCACTGACTGAACCATTGTTTGCTGTTCTCAGAATGTATGCAGTAATTGATATCAAGTTGATAAAATTGTTATGTTCATACCATGGCTCATCAAAGTCTATATTATCAATCATCAATCCCATTTTGATCTGGGTTTGTCCCTGTAAATGGGGGTGGGCGGATTCACCCCACTCTAACAGCAATCTCTCCAACACCCACTCTCCATCTTGCTCAATTCAAGGCATCCTCCTTCTCCAAACCAACACTGTTGCTCTCCTGTTCCACTTGCATCTTCCACGTCTTCTTTGGTTATCCTTGCTTTCTCTTGCCCTTCACTTCAAACTCTAACGCTTTTCTCAAAACATGCGCATCATCCCTCTATAGATTTTACTTTTCAAAAATAGACATTTTCCATCTAGAAGCTTGCTACAACTTGTCATGAAATTGTGAAGTGATCCCATTGGTAGAAAAAAAAACAGTGTACAACTTATCACAAAATTATGAAGTGATCCCATTGGTAGAACAAAAAACTGTGCAATAACTTTTTGGAACAAATAATAGGTATTGACTCAGCCACGGGATAGTGCTCAACTGGTTAAGTAAAGCAGGGCATTTTGTTGATATCTTACAAATTTCTCACAATTTCTGGAAAGTTAAGTAGCTGTTAAACTAAAGGTTGTTAATTGGTTTCCCTTGTATTTGGGAATTATAATTCATTTTTTATAAGTTGTTATTTTAATAGTGCTGATAATGACAGATGTTTGAAGAATGTTAACTAAGAAGAAAAATCATGGTTATTGATGACATTGTGTTGACAAAAATTATTTTAAAAAAATTGATACCAAATTGTTGGTTATCCTAAACATTCCATTGTGGCAATTAAAGAAAATGCCATTCTAAATCAGTTTGATGAACTTTTACAAGCTATATTCTTCAAACAACCTGAGTTAAATCTTTTTTTTTCTTCTAAATTTAATCAGTTTAACATTAGTTATTAAAATATTTATAATAATCAGTAGCTATTGATTGGATTTATATGTAATGTTTTAGTACATTAAAGTAGTTCTATTTCCAAATTTAACTCACACCACAACCCTTTCTTTTCGCTAGCGGTGAGTAATGGATTGCCAAATCATCAACAGTACATGTGTCTGAGTGCAATTTATGCACAGAATAATGTGCACTACTTATACATGTAATGCATAAATGGAAAGTCCAAACGCCGAATTCGACAAGGAAATTATGTCTATGTGTAGCTTAGTTGTAGATTAGATTATTTGAATCATTGCTGGTTTCAATATGAAAAGCACATACAATGTAAGTAAGTTCAAGGATTTGATTTCAGTAAAAAGAATATTGGTCATAGTGAAACAGAATTGCTAGATATGTGTTACAAGTATTAATTTAAGTCCTAGTCTGCAGAGGGAATAATGAATGGATTAATTTTTGACTCAGTTATCCTTCAAAGGCCCTTGATTGTAGTTCTGGCTTGAAAACAAAATAGAATCATGTATTGTGTTTTATCAAAGTTATGGAAGTTCTGTTTTTACAGCTGTTGTCTTTAAGCTAAACATGTACAGTTGAAATTGCATGGTTGTAGAAGTTTTCTAGAAATACCAGGTTTACCATGATATTTCTAATTTGTTAGCTAGCTAAATCAACAGTGTTTTGATAGTGCTTTTTTGAAAACTTTGTTTACTTCTATTTTACATCTTATCAAGTTTTGTTAGACTACATTCCTTTTAAGCTACTGTTTATTTGAGCTGTATTGACAATAAAATGGAAGGATTGAGCTCAGCATTATTATAAAGAAGTTGATGTTTAATTTGTGTATTTTTCCTGTAAGGAAGTGTTAGGCAGAATTCCTCCTATCTTATACCATTTCTGATAAAACAAAAAAACCAGGACTATTTGGATAGTCCTCTACTGACCTATAAAGAATTGTTGTAGGATCACCATGGCTATGATGAGTTACAGAGTAGCCTTCTGTCTTACCCTGCGGTGCCAGGGTGTGGCTGGTGCCAGATCAACCAAGAAGACTTTCATGGGTTGGTGTTTCCTTGACGGCGATGGATCTTAATAAACATATTATTTTATTATTATTATCTTGTTGTTTTTCTGTAGTTTGTGCCAATGTGATTGCAGCTCAGTTATGGTCATTTGAATTTTTAACTTTTCAACCATAAGAGATCTCCCAGGGAAGTCCTTGTTAATTATTAGAGAGTATTGCAGCGGTTTCTCAGAGGGTTTTTGACTAGCTGTTAAAGTGTTACATTTATGAACACATTTGGCTGGGCCCAGTGAGAAGTCATTGCCATATTCTTGAAAATTCTTTAAATCCCACACAACAGCTTTTATATTACACTTTAAAATTTTTAGGCTTATGTCTAGCAAGCTTATAATAACAATGCAGTAATACAATTATTCTTCTCTGCATTTAAATCTTTGCAGAACCATTTAATACTCCAACTTTTGATTGAATCACAGATTTTATTTCTTTGTTTGATGTAAGATGAAAAGAGAGAAAACTGTTGGAAATGACTGTAGCTGACCTTTATTTCTATTGTGATTTTTGTAATATGCATTCTGGATTCTAATGTAATTTTCTTTTTTTCTTTTTTGTTTTTGTTCTTGTGTGCATTGTAGGTGGCAAGACACCAGATCCAAAGATGCTCATAAACAACAGAACTTATCCTGAAATCATGCTGGAAAATGAGTTGCATAGGAAAGAGGTTAGTTAAAAACCAAGTAGTTTATTTGTTGTTTGTTTCGTCATTGTCCTTGATTCCTTAGATTAATGTACTAACTGTTTACTGATCATTGTTTCTACAACAAATAACAAATAAATCTACAATATTTTTCATTGTTAGGTTGAAACCCTTAAAAAACTGCAGGAACAGGCCAAGAGCGGAGAGTTGCAGGTTCACCAGCCAGCTGCAAAACCAGGTATTGTTTTTATACAGTAAAACAGTATATAAAATGGAAATCATCTTCTGTTTCATTAACGACTACCACCACTGATGCCTTTGTACTTGCCATATCATTACTGTCTGATGTCACTATTGCCGTTAGCATTGAAACTACTGTTACTGCCATTATTACCATTACTGAACTTATTAAGTTCATTACCAAAGCATTACTTTCACAACTCTCATCTTCTAATCCTCACTGTCGCTGTTTTCATAGTCACCATCATCATCACTGTTGTCATAATCACCATCATCATCACTGTTGTCGTAGTCACCATTAGCACCACCACTGCTAGTATCATAACCATTAACACTGCCACTGCTGCCATAATCACCATTCTTACCCAGCGTTTCAGGTTTCTGTGAAGGGGTCTGGAGATTGAAAATGATTACCCGGAGAATGAGGGTGGAATTTCCTGTATGCCCCAGAGAATAATTTTCCTAGGGGTCATGCCTTTAGGGAGCTTTAGCCGGAACTTTAATTTTTGAAATGCCATGCCCATCTCAGTCGTAGAAGTTAAACAACTAGTCAAAGATAAGCTGTAACGGCATAATAAAACATACGTTTACGGGGAGTTTAAAGTCTTTTTAAATCATTCCTGCTTATTTATCCCAGCAATGGCAAAACAAGTTGAACACCCGGCAAATTTTCCACAAATTCCTCTCAACCACTGGCGAATTTCGCCGTTCGCCGGCGTAAATCTGAAATGCTGCTTACCACTACTGATATCATCACCATTATCGCCACCACTGTTGTATTCACTACCAGTGCAGTAACAACCAAGTCCCTTTTGATGTTTTTTGGTCTTTAGGGCAACTAACTTACACTTTGCTATGTAATTGTTAGAACGGAAGAGGCGACGGTGGGATATGCAGGGTGATGAGACACCAGCAAAGAAGAAGACATCTGGCTGGGATCAGGCAGAGGTGAACTTATGCTTTTGTGTTGTTAAGGAATATGTACAGTATAATTCTAAATGTTCAAATCAAGGAAGGTTACAAGGATGTAGATACTTGTTTTAACAGGTGGAAATGTGGACATCATAGGTGGGTATGGACATGGAGAGTAAGTCCTTTTTGAGGTGGCTACTCGCTTTTACAGTCGGAAAAATTATGCTCACAACCGAGTAATTTTCCCAGCGCCTGGTTATTATCTGCTTCCCTGGGTTAGGCTGTTTCCTTATTGATTTTTGAGTTTTTTTATGTTATGATGCAGATGATCTAGTAAAAGTCCTTGTTCTTCCCACCATTATATAGTCTTGGGATCAAAGTCTGCCTCCTTCATGGGGTGAGGTGAACATCTATGTTTACTTTGTTTTCTTGTTCACAACAAAATCTGCTCCCAACTTATTCCATCTTGCTTTAATGTTATGAACCAAGTTCATATAATATTATGTCTCATGTTTGAGGGTTTGTTCCTTTGATTTATTGTCATTAACCTTCCCCCTTGGTAATTCATTTTATTATTGCCAGCAGAGGTAGTTAACAAGTTGAATACATATTAATACTGTCATTTTTACTGATTGGCATTTCAAGCAACAGCAAATTTGAATTCAAAATTTAAGTTTATTCACTAAATAATTGGTTCCCATTATAAAATTAGAATTCAGCAAAATAATAATTGTGTTCCTAATTTAGAAGTCTATGTTATTTTTATTTACATTTAGCAAGCAACACCTTCAGCAAGTCGCTGGGATGAGACACCTGGTCGAGCCAAGGGTTCTGAAACACCAGGTGTGACTCCTCATAGACCAGGATCTGAGACACCTGGTGCAACTCCAGGTACACAACGTATTTGGGAGGCAACACCCAGTCATGCCACGCCAGGAGCTACTACACCAGGAAATACAACACCAAGTAAGTTTCTCTGCTAAGTAATTCACCAGAATTAACATACTTGCCAACCTTCCTGATTTTATCTGGACAGTCCTGATTTTGACCTTTAAAACCTCCAAAAATTGGGACATCTTAATTTTCCAGAATTTTGGCCAGTAACTATTCTGGTTTTTAAAATAATATTTTCCATGTCTTTTCTCTGCAAACCGAGAAGAAATTTACTTTATCGATGGGAACTGAGTGCGAAATCAGGAGTACGCACACCGCTACAGTGTGCGATCAATCTGCTTCGACCTTCCTCTTCCCCAGGCCTCTCAGCATCCAATAAGTCAGCAGGGTTTGATGGGAAGCCAGGGACATGCCACCATCTTTGTTTAAACACACTTGCTGGACCAGAATGGTGAAAATGTCCTAATTTCTGATTTAAAAATGTTGGCAAGTATGAAATAATCATGTTTAGACAAATGATTAATGATTATTTATGCTTAGTTATTTTGCTTTGGAACTCTGTGATGTCAATGGAGCAGATGAGGGTGCTACTAATAAACAGAATCATCAGTTACTTGAAATGCCTGCTTTGGGTCATTGATAATCCACTTGTAATACTACTTCATGTATAAATAAGTGATATGGACTGTTCTTCAGTTGTTCTTTTGAGTAAGCACAATCAGGGTTCATATTAGCCACCGGCTTCCGGTGATAGCTGGCAAATTTTAGACCTTGCCAGCGATTTTGATCTCCACCACACATAGTTCAAGATAAACTAGACTATCAGGAACTTTTGCCTGAAGCATTATTAAGCAGATCATCCTTTTCCTTTTGGTAGAAGTAACTTAGTTTTCTAACTCTTGCATTTCCAAAAAGGTCATTTTTACTGTCCAAAAAACAACTGAGATCGTGTTTGTTCTGCAGTTTATGTAACAAATTTATTAACAATCTTTGCCAGTAAAATGTTTGGACTACATAAACCAGCCTAAACACTTGAGGAGATTTTCTGAATGTTATTTTGGTCCCTGACAGTTAATTAAAATATGTATCTGGTAACAATTTTTAAAGTCTGTCTTGACTGTTATGGTACATAATATAATATTTCAACATTTTGCCTTTCCTCACTACATCCTTTTTCCTGCCTTCAGTCTATGAATAGTTAAAAAAAACTTATCTCAAGTATAATTGGTTGTTTCCTCAAGCAGAAATCTATTAAACTGTTTTTAAAGTCAAATTCTATTGCTCTAACAGGTATCTCATCTACAAGACGAAATCGTTGGGATGAAACACCAAAAACAGAGAGAGGTAAAACCTATTTTCAACAGCGGTTTTGTTTTAGATGAAAAGTCCCAGTTGGTGTTTAAAACCATTGGATCTAAAAGTTTTACTGTTTAAGCATTTTAATGCTTTCCAAATGTTTAGAATCGTTCTAGTGTCTCAGGATGAGAAAATATGCAACAAAAGTTATTTAAAGAATTTACCTTTTTTACTGTAATTTAATTAGGGTAGATTTATTGATGAGAATATATATGGAAAGAGTTAGAACTAATAATTAAGTTATCAAAGATATGGGAAATAATGGAAAACAGTGGAGGCAACTCATATCATGTCCAATTCCAGGAGTGGGAAACAAGGGACCTTAAATGTTGATGATGATGATGATGATGATGATGATGATGATGATGATGATGATGATGATGATGAAAATTATTGATGACAAGCAGAAGTTATTAGATCAGTTAAAGGCAGATTTATTTTATATGTCATTTTTCTAAATGTGTTTTTTTTTTTCAACATTTAGGTGAAACTCCTGGTCATGCAACTCCTGGTCATGCAACTCCTGGTTGGGCTGAAACACCCAGAACAGATCGTACAGGTGCTGAGACTCCAGGTGCCACTCCTACTCCAGGGAGCAAGAGGCGCTCACGATGGGATGAAACACCTGCTAGTCAGATTGTGGGTGGAACAACACCAATGTTAGGCACCAGTGGAGTAACACCTGCTGGTACAGTTGCCATGCAGATGCAGACACCTACCCCAGGTAGGGAATGGTTTTGTTACTAGAAGGCAGGATGACTCTTAACTGAATAGCTAGCAAATAATTTAGGCTATACTAATTTTTCTTCAAATATTTTAAAGTTGTATCGAAAGATACTTTTCCAAGTGTAATTTATTTTGCAGTTTGCTATACTTTTATAAAAATTACTAATATTGTATAACAAAACTGTATTCTCTGTTGAAGTTATTTTTATTGTTAAAGTTTGCATAATACATAAATGAATAAACTTTAGTGCTGAACAATGATATGTTTTACTTTAAGTTGTACTAAGCTCTTTGACATTATTAATAATGTAACTTCTTTACTATTTAACACAATCATGTTTCTAGACAGTAGTAACAGTAGTAAAAAAAGCTGTAACGTAAGCCCTATTCACATGACATAAACTAACCTGGGTTCAACCCAGGTTAAAATAAACCCAGGTTAATTTTTTCCGTGTGGGCACTGCTAACCCAGGTTGAACCTGGGTTAAATCCAATACACCTGAAGAGGTAGGTTCAACCCAGGTTGAACCTGGGTTGGTTTTGAAGTAGTGCTGTGTAAACACAAAGTTGGGTCAAAACCTGGGTTATTATTTACCTCACACTTGTGCTTTATCCATGGAACATGGGTGTGGAGGTGTAAAGTTGTAGCACCATATTTCAAAATAGCAACATGTTGAGCATTGAAGCTGGGAATTGTTCGATTTGAAGTTCAATTTGGGATGATGATGAAGTATTTCTGCTGATTGATATATGGGTTGATAAGAATATCTAGCAGAAGCTGGATTCTTGCACAAGAAAGAAACCCATTTCAAAAAAATTAAGGAAGAGATTGGCAGAAGAAGAGTATGTTCAAATGCATATCCAAGTGAGAGGGAAAAGATTAGTGACTAAAGCAAATTAAAAGAGGTTAAAAACAACCAGTGATAAACCTAGAAATTGAAAAGTGGGGGTCCATTGGACCCCTCTTGCTAAAATTGGTGGTCCATTTACTGAAACATGAGGTCCTCATTAATATTCATGAATTTTCTTTTTCTTTGTTTGCCCAAAACAAGGTCATTTTTTCATCTTTTCATTTCTAAGTATCTATGGAGACTGCATCGAACTTAAAACCCCATTCTGTCAGATGAAATCAGAGAGTTAGAGTCTCAGCACACAAAAATTCACAAACGGTTCACGTTTAAACTTCATTTAATGATGAATATTTCAAATATTTACAATCTTGATTTAAATATAAAGATTACTAACTTTTACAATACTTATTCAAATAATGAATAATAAACCATCTTAATTTGTTGGTTTAAAACTTTGTAACCAGTGGTTCCCCCTACTCTGACCAGCCATATGGTGACTAACAACAATTTGCGAAAGTTCATACAGCCACTCACCGTCTGCCTATTCTTCTTGGCTTCACGGCAGACTTTGCATCTCATCTGGCCTTCAGCGAACTCAAGCCATTTAAATTCTTGAAGCCAAGATTGGCAGAAACTTTTAGCTGCTTTTTTGGCTGGCTGATTTTCGGCTTGTGGAGGCGATCGACAAGTATTATCTGGAACTATGGTGGGGGATGGACGAGTCGGTGTGAATGAAATACGAATTTGCTTTGACATGTTTATGGTTGTTTGGCAACGGATCACTCAAGTGATCTTGACAATAACACAGCAAAGACATTTTATAATGCCACCCGATCAGTCTTGCTAAAAAACGGATCGAAATTAACCAATTAGACAACAGAAAAAACAGTTTTCTCTGCCATCCACTTTGTAAGTATTGAAATGCAAACAATATTACGTCCTCTGGGAAACAAGAAACACTTTGGGAAAGACTTAGGTCCATGTGAGGTGCCTCGTGACTTAAAATTTGAGCCCGCGTAATAAACTATTGGGAAATACCGCTGAAGTAAAAAACGGCAGCGGGAATCGAGCAACTTCAACTTCCATAGTTTTGAGGCTGTCATCTTAAGTAGGGCAGTACAGCACAAGTGATTCTTCAAGAAGCCGGATAAGTTTGTAGAGAGGAAATGACAAAATTCACCGTACATCTGATCATATAACACTTTTTCATAAACCTTGGACAGTGTAGTCAGAATAGAAATAGGGCGATAGTTTCCTTTATAGGTGTCTTCAGCCTTTTTAAGTGCAGGGGTTATATTGCTACATTTCCACTCAGTTGGCCAGGAGCGAGTACAAATCAAGTAATTTATTAGTTTAGTAACTTCATCAGCCAGAACGGGAGCAGACAATCTCAAAATACGCGGACTGATTCCATCAACTCCAACAGCTTTCCTGGGGTTTAAACAGTCTAAAATGTCACGAATGTAATTACTGTTGACTGGATTAAAAGTGAAGCTGTCGAGGAACTTTCTCTCAGTTATCGATTTTACACTCGATGTTCTGAGAAATTCGAAATTTCGATAATATTGTCCCCAACTTCAGCTATGTTAGCGAAGTAGTCATTAAATACCTCGGCTACAGAACTAGGCTCAGTTATAACACGATCATTTTCAACAAGAATTATATTATCTTGTTTATTGTGACCAGAGTTTGGAAGAAGTGGTTTCATTTTTTTCCAGAATTCCCCAGGGTGCCTGGCGGTGTTTGATGCATCGTAACAGAACATCTTGACGCCTTTACGCTTGAGTGATGTAACTTTATTTCGTTGCTTTTTATAAGCTTCCCACGTAAACGGCGAGGGGTTCTTTTTGTGACACTTGAACATTCTGTTACGTAGTGACGCTTGAACATTCTGTCACTGTGTCAGCATGTGTAATTAATTAATATATATTACACTCCCCTACTTAAAAAAAATGATAACGGTCCTACGAGTAGCTTAGTACACTATATGTAAACGCTTGATCTGAACACTCTCTATTAGACTCCAGTTCATTGTTCATTTTTCAGTCTTTTTGGGGGGTTCTATATCCGCAAAGGATATCTCCTTGCTGGTACCAGACTTTGCTGGTTCCTAATTCTGGCCTTCCAGCTTAGAATGCAGGTAATTTGTTTGTACTTCAGAAGGTCTGTGCTGATCTAGATTTGTTTCAGTAGTCCTCGTTTCTTCCTGGTCTGGAATTACAGGAATGGTTGCGGTGGGGTTTACTGTGACAGGCAGGAATGGGCGGTGGTACCTGGTTCACTTGCTCAGTGGTCTGTTTTTCAACTTGTTCCTGAGTTGGTAACTCAGTTCCTGCTCTTAATACGTGATCAATGATAACAGAATCTGATACTAATTCCTATCTAAACAAGGTATGTCAATGGTCCCTTACGCTCTACAATGACTCCTTCGAAATATTTTATTCTCCCTCCCCTGAAATTTTTAACCATCACCCTATCACCTTTTGGAAATTCTTTTAATTTAGCACATCACTTACTCTTGTGAACAGTTTCCTGAAATAAGAGATAGAGCTATAACAAGTTATGACAGAAGTTATTGTAGAATTGCACACAATTTAGATAACCCACTGATAAACAGTAACTGTTCTGCTATTTTATTTACACAAGTTATTGTAGAATTGCACACAATTTAGATAACCCACTGATAAACAGTAACTGTTCTGCTATTTTATTTAGCAACATTCTAGTTATGTCTGCTCAGATATCTATATCGAAGGCAATCCTTCAAAGAAGTAAACCTTGTTTTATCAAGCAAATGGCAAATGCTAGATACGACAGTGAAGGTTGAGCATGTTAAAAGGGAAAACCACAGGAAAAGGTTATAGAGGTGGAAAATAAAAACAAACGCAAGGAAGAAAACTTTCTAATAATGATGACAGTTTAGTTCACTTCACTTGGTGACATAGTATCATACAGTTAAAAATATGGCTTTAACGATTTTTTCTTTTAAATTAGTTTATTACTATTGAACTGTTATTTTACATATGGCACGACTAATTATTTTTGAGATGTTTAAGAATGTATATAAACTGATCTTTGTTAAAAATTAAAATTGTTCACAAATTTTCGGTAGCGTGTACCGCTGCCTTTCTCAAGTGTATAGTTTTAAAATTAAACGGTAGTTAAAACAAATAAATTATAAAATATTAGAAAATACTAAAAAAACCCTAGGGAACGTGTTCAATGTTGAAATAAAATAACAAAAGAAGCTGTACGCTTGGCCAAATGCACAAAATTATGTACAGAATAAAATAACAAAAGTGCGTTATCGCTAGTGTTCTGTACAGTTCTTTAGTAAAGGCAAATACACTTTGGGGAAATTCTTGCGTTCATCATGTTCCTATGAATGGTAGAAAAAAGTTATTCTAAAAACAATCTTCTAGTTAGAATTTGTTCATTAGTTTATAAAATTTGCGCATAGTGTGGGTGTATTTCGTTCGTATTGCAGATTTTTTGCTGGCCTTTCGTGCTGAACTGTGTTCTGCAGAACGCGAGTACCAGCTCCGTTTACTTTCTTTACGCAAGTAAAATTGCAATCCTTGCACTTAACTTTATATATGATACCTGGAAGTCTTTCCTTGGGCGGCTTGTCCTTGGATTTTCAGAACATTGACGGACACGCCTTGTATATATGGCAAAACCCTGGTTCCTTTTTTCTCTATTTGTTCTTCTGTTCGCGGGGTGGGTGACTTGTCCCTGGTGCCACATGCTCGGTCAATGAAGGTGTCATTGTAGCCATTCATGATATGGCTAAATAATGAAACAGAAAACAATACCAGAATGAAAACCTTAACCAAATTCTTGTACTCATTACGTAAACAAAACACTGCACGCATTATTACGATAATTACTACCCAGAGGAAAGGAAAACTGCGCAAAGAAAAAAATTAAACTTGACAGCAAAAGTTTTTTATCTACATAAACAGTCAGCGAGTTTACAAACTTAAAAAAGAATCCATGTGCATCAGGTCTCGTGTGCCTCACATTCCACTGTGTTCCCATTATGGATCTAACGTAAAAGGATCTGAGTGGGGCTAACGTCTGAGAGACTAAAGTTGGTATGACCATGAAGGCCAGTATTGGACATGAGTGCCATGAAGCGGCTGAAATGGGCCAAGGCCGATTACCTGTGGAGGCTTAGTGGCATTCAGGAAAGTACCACTAAACAAAGCATGGCGCATTTGAACTCCCACAGCATGCCTCCTCAGGTCTCTCAGATAGCTAATATCTCCAAGGTTAGCTAAGTGATAGGACTGCAGATGCGATACAGCTACAGAAACTAAATCATCAATGTCAACTAAATGTGAAAAGGAAAACTCCCCTTACTTGGGTACGAACAAAATATAAAGAACTTAGAATATATTCAAAATCCTTAAAATAACCAATAACTTTGCATTTGTTTAAACTTAACTTACAACGAAAACAAGAAACTGAGACATTATCATTACCTTTAAAAATTCTAGAGACTATAAAAGGAATATCGGAAAACTAATTGAAATAAAAAAACCTGTACGTAAATTTAAACCAAGATGTTTATCATAAAATCAAGTTCTTTAATAGTAGAAGCAGTCCGATGACTGGGATTTTGCGAGTAAAATTGAAGTTAATAAGGGAATAACATGACTTTTTGAGGGAATATTGTTTATTTGCGCCCGCGTAGTGTCATTTGCGGCCCGAGCGCGAAGCGATATTCCCGAAAAAAGTCATGTCATTATCATGGTCATCTATGGTCAGTTTTGAGTGTTCAAAAATTTTTGTTTTAAACAATGTTATATATATAGCATTCATACTGATTAACATATAATATAGGGCCCGATCAGTAATACAGTCAACATAAAGAAATTGATTTACAAATGGATAAGTTTTATATCGTAGTGAGAAGAATTTTCAAATTGATGTTTTGGACTGTATATTAGTCCTTTGTTGGAGTGAATGCCACATTCAGGAGGAGTGAAAGACTCTCATCTGCTTAACACCATAGAAACCGGAGGTAATTTCTGTTAGCTCAAAAAGGATTTAGCTAGCTAATTGTATAATTAACATTTTGTTGCTTTATTTGTGAGTTTCATGTCTTTGGTGAAATTCTCATATTATGTAGTTTGAGAAGTGCTAAAAATCAGTTCAAAAATTCTTCTCACTACGGTGTTAAACTCATCTATTTGTAAAACTGTTTAATCTTTAGAAACGCCTATGTAGCATTCCATTTATAATGAAATTGAGTTATTTCTCCATATACTGCACATAACTATGTTACTTTAGCAAATGAAGCCACTAATATTAATGTTTATGACTTATTCATTCTCAACAAATGCTCATTTTAATAATAAAACAAATTAAAGTATTGTAAGCTAGTTATACTGACAGTATAGTTTCTTTTAGCATACACCCTCTGATTCATAATATTTATATTCAAGATGTATAAGGACTTTTATAAAGAAACATTTTACCATGCAGGTCAACGTACATTCTGACTAGCAATGCTGTAAGCTGTTCTTGCATGATAAAACTTTGCTGTACCATATCCACTCGGACACTCAGTTATGGATGTGTTGCTGATTCTGCATGTTTGTCGAATGGCCTCATACTGTCCATAACATTGTTCTGTCAGTAGGCTGGGAAATATTTAGAAATGAAAACAGAAGAAACAAGAATTAGAAAATGATGATTTTGTTGATGAGATCTGAAAAAAGTACTATTTCATTAATTAAAAAATTTGCAAAATATAATACAACTGTACAAAGTTTACTATGACTAATGGCAGAATTTTCACAGGAAAGTTTTGCAGATTCCTAATTGTATTGGCAATACAGTTAATATATAACTTAAATATTAGTATGTCTGCATTTTAAGTGGTTAACAAGTGCACTGAATTTCAAAGTGCCATGAAGTCTGAAAAAGAGGGGAACCATGTGATTGACTGTCTCCAATTTGTGAGAATTTACAGTTTTGTGATAGAAATAAAACTTTATGCAACAACAACAACAATATTAAATTTTATTTCCTTAACCTTTGGATATAGTAAACTCGTTTTAATCATAAAATTAATATAAAACAAAGCTATAGTGGTTGGACACCCGAAATAACTACGAAAAGCTAATTTAGTCGGGTGCCCATTCTATTTTAAATAAACTCATTATATAACAGAAAAGTGGGTTGAGGAGAAAAAAAATACATGCACTTCATTTAATGCCTTTCTGTTTGTTAAATCAGAAAATAATCATTTAGAAATAAAATAAAGAAATAAAATGACTTTTTGTGTTGTGTGTGCCTTCATAGCCTGGTGAAAACCTCGACAAAGTTTGTCAGAATTCTCGAGCAGGTGAAAACCCTTGCCTCAGTTTTCACCAGGCTATGAAGGCACAAAGAAATTAAATAATGGAAGATCTGCATTCTGCATTAAGGGATTCAGTTTTTGGCTAGAGAGAACAACAGAGGAGTTAGTAAAGGGAGTGATTAACCAGTTTGTTTGGTTATTGACAATGAGCAACCTTGCGAGGCGTCAGAATTATAAACTTGTCTGCTCAGCTAGAAGTGTAAGGTACAGTAGGTAACAATAGGCTGGTTGTTGCAGCCAATCACAGAGCAGGGTATCAGTCTTGTGGCCAGAAAACGTCATTGGCGACATCTCCAGCGACCTCGCATTTTTCACATGTGCAGATGAGAGTTGTTAGAGTTTTTCAGTCGTATT
>JANCMA020364996.1:0-11483 GCA_024336925.2 Zoanthus solanderi | reverse complement strand
CCTACGGTTTAACGTCCTTATCCGAGAAGACGTGAAGGTCTAACCATTTGCAGATGTTAGAGCAAAGGCAGCACCTTTTCCTCAATTATTTTAAGACCCTGAGTGGTGGTCCGGCCGGGAATTGAACCCGAGCCTCCCGCACAGCAGACTGGCACCTTACGCAAGTTTTCAAAAACATGTAAAAATTTTGCATTATTGGAATTAGAGCACGGTTGTGACGTTCTCGAACGTAAAGCTAAATATCATGTGATTGATTTTGACCAATTGTGTGTGCAGATTTTTGACAGTTTTGGACAGCATGTACATGTTTATTAGTATAAAAGAAATTCAACTGAGGCTTAAAATACTACTAGCTAAATCCTTTACGAGCCAAGTGTCCCATGGAGCCGGCGCTTATCTCCAGTTTCTGTAGTATTAAGCAGATGAGAGTCTTTGACTCCCCCTGTATGGGACACCAATCCATCGCAGGTTAGCTCCCAGCAGACGCTGGTACTCAGTTACCTATCCCGGAAGGATGGAAAGTTGAGTTAGCTTAGGGGGGAAAGAATTTCTTTAAGAAAGTCGCACAAATCAATTCAAATCGTGACAGAGCCCGGGATCGCACTGGGGACCTTGTAGTCGGAAGGCAGAGATCTTACCAACTGCGCCAACCATGCCCGCCCAAAAATATACTATTGCTGTTGTTAAAAAAATTGTTTTTGATCAAAAAATGTTTGTCCCCACGGCATCAGCAAGATAAAAGCAGGAAACATACCAGAGTTCCATTCGAACACCGATCGACAAAAACTCAAAGAAGGAATGATTCCTCTAGAATCCTCTAGAATATATTGTTAGAATTGTATTAATTTACCTGTTTTACATCGAAAAGAATCTTTGCGTGCGATTCGGGCAAAAATGTGTAGATTAGTCGCATATACACGTGCTCGCTGCATCTAAGTTATTACTAAGTGACACAGGCGGCCCAGTCTGAAATCGGAATCTTTCTTTTTTATAAATTTTGGATTGTTCTAAATTTAAATATACAAAAGGCATATTAAGGGATCAAAAATTAATAAAAGTAAAAGTAGAAATGAAAAAAAAAAGCTAATAAGTAGAATTTGATGTTTTATGGCATAATATTTTGTTAGCCATACTAGTCTTCACCAAGTTGAGCACTTTTGTTTTACTACTAAATTAGAGCCAGAGGACTCGACTCAGCGGCTCAGACGTAAGTTTCAAATTTTTCATTTTCTTTCTACGAATCCTTCAAATATTTTCAAAACAAAGCAACGTTTACCTTAATCGAGCTACTTAGAAAAAAAAATTAAAAATTTCCGGAAATATATTTGGGCCGGCCAATTTAAGTGATATTAATTTTGTGTATCTAAGTCTCCGTCAAGCTAGACCCCGAGTAAAAGGATGCAAGGTAAAATATGGGCGGCCCATGGGTTATTGGTCACCAGTTTCTTTCCGAAAAGCATGAATAGTTAATATTAATATAACTCGTTAATGATCCGTGACCAATCGGCTGTGGTCGGCTTGGCGTCGATTGTTTAGCTTTGTAAACAGTATTTTGGTTGCTACCGAATATTGTTAATGGTCGAATTGATTTGTAACTAGAAACTAGAGCGGTTAACGTGGAGAGTACAAGCTTGGTTGTTATCACTAAAGTGACTTGTTATTGAAGATGGTAAAATGAGGGAAAAATTAAGGCGATCTGTGACTTTTCGCTTGCTGGCTTGCTTGACTATATTGTTTGCAGTTTTGCAAAGAAATACTTTCGTTTCAGCGACAGTTTCAAGATCGTTGGAAAATTCTGCTACAAACAGCTCAACACCAAAGAACTCGTTCCCTCCTTCAACGTTCAATCAAGGTATGTTGAAAAACGGTTAGTGTTTTGTCAGGATTTTTGTTAACTTCAATTTTGACTTGCGATTAGAACTGTGAAACGTTCGCTCTTGAATTTACAGCACTTTTGTGACTTGTGACTTAGCGAACAAGCAGTTTATTTGTGACTTTAAACACGTGTTTTAAGTCTTTCCTATAACATTTTATCACACTAATAAAACAACGAACATGAAAAGAAAGCCATCTTGTTTTTTACCATTTAAGTTTTTGCACATTAATTGGCTATAAGTGAAAATACTACTAGCTGGCACTGAATCGAAGCGGCATAAAAATATAAAACTATCGATCGGCACAACAAGTACCTAGACCATAGTTTTTTGCTTCAAAACCTCTTTTAAAATCGTGTTTACCAGTTAAGTATCGTTTTAATTTAGGATCACGAGAACGATTTTGTCGGGTTTCTAGTTTGCAGCATTTGGTTATAACATCCGAAACAATTTTTTGTTAAAATTCTTAAATTATCTGAACGCATCCATGTGTATTATCATGATCAGCAGGCAGCTTATCAAATAAACTATAATTTCATCTCCCAAAAGCGTGTAGTTCGATGATCAAATATATATAATGAGATTTTTAAAAGTAACGTTATAAGAATAAAGTTTTTCCCCAGACACCTTTCTAACGTTTTCTGCTAAGGAGAATATTTTGCTTAAAAACGTCCAGAAATTCTTTATTAATATTTAAAATTTGATTGTGTGTTTTCGTGTTAATTTTGTTTCTAGAACATTTTTGTAATTAAATTAAAAAACAAAAATAGGATTTATTTGTTGTTCGAGTACTATTCTAACCTTAAGAAATTAGTTTTTTTGAAGTCATATTATACTATATATTATATCATATATGTAATTGTCTTGTATACTTTCTTCACTTTAATTTTGGCTTCTGCACAAAAAGTTTTCAGTAATCTTATGCAGTTTTGTACTGTGGTACTTTTCATTCCAAAATGCAATTTTCCTTGACTACGCAGGGGTTTCATTAAGGTTTGGAGCAGGAGGGCATTTGGATTTGGCACCTGGGGCTATGGGTAAAGTTTATGCAAAGTCTTAAAAATGTTAAAAATGTATAGTTGCAGATCTAAAGATGCTAAAAGCAGCCTGGCAAATCCGTCTTTACAGCCGGTCAATTTGCCCAGTGCCCGACCTTTAATGAAATCCCTGCTAGTGCTACATATATGTTTTCTTAGCTATAGAGCTTTTGAATAACAACACAAACAATAAAAATGTTTGGTATTTGTCAACATTTAAGCTTTTAATACACATGTGTGGATGTGAATTCTTTTTCATTTTTAATTTGCTTGGTGACATATATATTCTGTTCAACTTTTGAAAATTAGATTTAGATACTGCATGCAGTTATATATTATGTTTGATTTGAAGCCTCTCAATGATCATTGAAAAATTGCCCAATGCCTTAAATCGAAAACCTATATAAACTTTACAAACACACTTTACACTGTTTTACTCAGCACTTGCTGAGCAATGTTACAAGTCATATTTAGTGACAGCTGTGACCTGTGGTGGTAAGATGCACTGGACATCTCTGTCACTGAACATATATACATGCATGGCATCTATATATGCTAAACATCTTATTCAATCACTGTGTACGTACGAACTAAACAGTTGTTCAATTAATGGTCAAATACACCACTGAATTATAAATAACTTAGTAATAAATGTAACATATTAAAAACAAACCCTATCTTTAGTTTCTGTAGTTTTGAAAAATTGTCCTTTAAAGGAGTTGGTAAATTACAAAGCTGATGTTTTAGTGTCAGCCCTTCATCAGATCAACTGTTGCTGATTTCATCATCATTATCATCATCACCCAATTTTGATCCAGGTTTATCCCCGTAAACGGGGGTGGCAGAACTTACCCCACTCTAACAGCAATCTCTCCAACTCCCACTCTCCATCTCACTCGTTTCAGGGGGTCCTCCTTCTCCAAACCAACACTCTTGCTTTCCTTCAACACTTGTGTCTTTTCCCTCAAACACCATGTCTCACTCCCATATAACATCGCCGATCTCACCCAACTCCGATAAACCATTCCTTTTGTCTTAAGCAAGAACCTTTTTGAGTTTAGCAACTCTCTGCATTCCTTGATTTGATAAACTTAATATATGAGTTGAAATGTTCAATCATCATTGTCCGTTTTAAAAGTATAACTTACTATGATGTCTCCAGCTTTAACTGTTTTGTTAAAGTAACTGTTCCTACCATAAGTACATCAGTTCTAAGTTGAAAAGTTTTATAACCATCATCATACGTACAGTACAAAGCTAATCTCTGGAGCTTTAACACTTTGTCAGAGGACTCAGAGTAACTGTAATTGATTTAAACAACTCTAAGTTGCAAATTAATACAATTGAAATGTTTAATCATCACCACAAATAGAGTACAAACTCAGCTGATGTTTAATTTCTGGCTCTCTAAACCTCATCCTCAGATTTAAAACTGTTGCTAATTTAATCAACTCTAGCCTAGGTTGAAATGTTTGATCATCACCATAATTGAAGAGTCTAGTGCAAAAACAATGTAAGTGGCTTTGTATGAAATGCTAAATTCTCCCAAGGGTTATGCAGAGATAATAGGGATAATGTAGGAAGAGATGAGAACTTGATCAAAACTCACTTATGTCATTTTTGTCTAGTGTAAAAACAACATAAATTTGTATGGAATGTTAATTTCTCCCAAAAGTTATGAAGAGATAGTAGGGATTATCTAGTGAGAGTTGAGAACTTCATCAAAAGTTACTTACGCTGTTTTTGCACTAGACCCTTCATTTGATCAGTACAGAAAAATGTAAGCTTTCACTTTGATCTTTTTAACCATGATTATGGCCACATACCTTTTTCACCAAGACTCCTTCTTTTGGTGTCTGTTTTGTTTGCAAATTATAACCAATCATCTGCTCAGTAAGCTCCCCCACTTTGCCTGGACTTAAAAAACAAAATGAATATAAAAAAATCATGAATAAAAAAATTGATGTGAATCTTAGTCAAAAAATACAATAATTATATAATACAAACTGGTACTAATCAAAGATTAAGCAAGTGCATTCGAGGCATTTCTATTTTGTTAAGAATTGACTGAATAAAGTAACCAAATAAAAAAAGAGCCGAATTTGCGTTTTAACTGGTCGGAGTTTTCGAAATTACTACTGACAGTTTTCCTTACAATATCGCCCTTTAGCCCGACAATAACATGAAGCGAGCCTTCCTTCCAAAAGACCCTGAAATGCAATGGCATCGAGCTACGGGTCTCCCGTGGGATGTTGCCCACGAGCCTCAGTGACTTTAAACTGGCTTGTGATAACATGAAAGAGAGGCTTCCTTCCAAAAGACCCTGAAACATGATGGCATCGAGTTTTTTCTATATGTTTCTACACAGAATATATAGGCTTAAAATCGACATGGTTAGTATGCATTCTCACAGAATTGTGTACAATCGCAGTAATACAGTAAATTTATAATGTCTTCACTTCTAAAAGGTCTGCAAACTTTGATTTTGATCGTTTGCTTGTCACACACTAAGTTGATGATACAAAAGTGACCAGGTTCCTACAGTGCGTGCTATTCAGATCATGCGATTAAAGCTTGAATTTACTTGAATTTTAATTAATTTCTATACTTACTCAGTTGTCAAGTGAACTCCTCCTTGCAATCCACTGGAGAATTTTCCCTTGCCCCTTCCACCAGCCAGAATCTGAGCTTTCAATACAAACTCTTTTGCATCTGTTCAAACATAAAGACTACTAACATTAAAAAAAAACAGAATTATAAGTCAAAACTCCTCCAAACTGTACATGTGTAACTGGAACTTATAATAATTATTATGAAGTACTGTCAGTATGATATTAAAACTAAAATAACAAAAAAACAAGTCTTTTCTACAAATTCTAATAAACAATAAGTTCTAAAAATTTTGAGCTACATAATTATGTCGACGATTCCAAGTTTTTTTTGTCTTTAACTGTCAAGGCTGCAGCTCAGCTAACAGCAGAAACTTGGAAGGATTGCAACATGGTATTGTTCTTGAAGTCTCCTGATCAACCCAGACAAAACAAAGCTGTTGTTGCTGGGAACACCACAGATGCTTAACCAGGTGCCACATGAATTTAGTTTTACCCTCCTAGGAAAGAGACTGACCCCTGTACCATCCGCCAAGTATTTAGGAATCAGATTTGATGCAAGATTGACTTACAACGATCATGTAACAGAACTGGCTTCAAAGTGCACAGCAAGTTTATGTCAAATTAATTGCACAAAATGTATTCTTGATGGACAGCTTAAATCTGTAAACACTCTTGTATTAATTATTAACAAAATTATACTACTGCTCAGTTCTGTGTCAAGAAATACGACCAAAGGAAACATAAAATAGTTACAGAGCATTCAAAACTTTGCTGCAAGTATCATCATATATTTTTTACAAACAGAAAGTAAAAAAAGAGATACTGAAATTTCAGACAAGTTTGTTAAATAACAAAATCATGTATTAAATTTTTCTGAGAAAATATAACCTTGGTTGGATTTTTTGTTCACAGAATTTTGATTAGAAACTTTTTTTCTTTTGTCCACCAATCCTCGTCCTCCTTGCATCAATTTCCTACCTTAATGTTAGACTTACTTAACTCTTTGGCCACTTTGACTGCATCTTTCGCATTGTCTGCAACTCCAAATCTCTGAACATGCAGTCCATTTTCAAGCATTAGTTTCTTACTTTGATATTCTTGTAGATTCAGCCATCGAACTGGCACCAAACTTGCACTTCCAATTACCTGTTTAACAAATTGTTTATTTTAGTGCTAACAGGTTTCATCCTCTTTAGTGAAAAAAATTTCAGGACTTTTGAAAATTTTCCATAGTGGGGCTGCACCAAGGTAAAATTTCTGTATTAGGGCATACTTAATTATGCAGACAGTTTATGCATAAAAATCTCACCTATTTTCTATATAGCTAATTCTAACCCTAACTCAACAGGACCCAGTACAAAAATTATCCCAAATATTGTATTCTACAGTACAATATTTTAAAAAACGTGACTCTGCGTTGTGTGACATCGTTAGCGTCCTACATAGTGAAGAACAAACATTGTGAAACAATATTAAAATATAACTAAAACCACAGTTTTCTTAAACATATCAAATAATATAGTTTATAGATTTTGATTCTAATTTTTGAGATCTACTGTATGACGCACAGTATTAAACATTCAACCGAAGAACTTGTAAGAAACAGTTGCGTTACTTCCGTAGGTAAACCAATACAACATCCCGGAAGTGAGTGATATAAAAAAGTAGTGCACAATTTATTGACACCAAATCATGAATGGAAGTTCAATGTTAAGAACTTTTTCTTAAATACATATTACTGTTAGTTTAAGTTAGTTCATTGGTGCACCGTTCTCAAAATCACCATTACCAGTCATTAAAACTTCTTGTTATTTCAAACTTTGGGATAATTTCCGTACTGGGGCGTACTGTATTTATGCATGCAGTTTCATCGTGTATATTACTATAGAAGTTAGGGTCTGGGTGAGGGTTAGTTTGCATGATTAAACAAAAGTACGCCCCAATATGGAAATTTTACCCGATCTTTTAACACTTTTGAAAGAGCTCTGAAAGTAAAACATTTATGATGCATTTTTCAACACAAAAAAACAGAAAAAGAAACACTTCAAGAGATAACAAAGCTAATAAACACTTTCAATGGTAAACAAGATCACACGTTCACAAAAATCTATAAATTAAAAATCTATAAATATAACCGAATAACAACAAGAGTTCTGATCAACAACAGCAAATTTTGAGTGGTGTGGAGCAGATAAAGTAATGGTGGTCAAAAACGTGAAAAATATGCACATGCCATTAAAATTGCTTCCGATATGCAGAAAGATTTGGCTGCAAAAAAAAAAACTCAATTTCATTCGCATTACATAATGATATAAAATTTCTTTTACGACCTCAATAAGAAATTCTAGCAAACTGAAGACCTTTTTAAGATCAAAAATCTGCAAAAAACAAATTAAATAAAGACTTTTAATGACTTTTAATAACCCACGGGAGCCCTGCAAGACTGTCACAATTTGATATTAAGTATTTATTTGAATCTTGCAATGAGCTTGAAGCATTAGTAAACTAGTAACTCTGAATTGATATAATTCAGGCATTGATATTTGAAATGTCATTTAAGAGTAGCTGTACTGAAAACAGTTGAACAACTGAAATATTCAATAACATAACCTTAATTATAGTCACAATGCAATCTATCTACTGCAATAATTTTTATTACAATCAGTTTCCCAATTGTATTAAATACTATCTAAAGGGTAAATTTAAATAGATAAACTCACTTTCATCTTGAAAGAATATCCAATAAAGAACCCATCGGAAAACCTCAATTGCGAGCCACACAAAGAAACAGTATGTTACTGTGTTAACAACAATCTGCAATATTTATAAAATAATTTAAACAAGTTCAAAAAGTGAAAAATAAAACAATCTTTTTATATATAATTTTATGTGCATAGACATTAAGGAAAGGTTTGTTCTCAATCAAATTTCGTGTAAAATGACCCAAGATAAAAATTCTTATACTGGTATATATATATAATGTTCAAGACCTTTCAAATACAAGATCTTAAAGCTAAATCCTTTACAAGCCAAGTAGCCAATGGAACTGGCACTTATCTCTGGTTTCTGTTGTGTTAAACAGATGAGAGTCTTAGACTCCCTCTGCATGGGACACTAATCTATCGTAGGTTAGCTCCCAGCAGATGCTGGTACTCATTTACCTATCCAGTAATGATGGAAAGTCGAGTTAGCTTAGGCAGGAAAGAAAGACTTTGCACAAATCAGTTCAAATATTGGCAGAGCCAGGAATTAAACTGAGGATCTTGTGGTCGGTAGGCAGAGATCTTACCAACTGCACCAACCATGCCCACTCACAAGATCTTAAACAAGCCTATAAATTTGTCTTTCAGGGTAAAAGTGTTTGAAATAATCCTCCCTCCACCTGATTAAAAATAATATTTTGTACAATACTCTGGATAATCAAAAGATTCTCAACTATTGTGATCAAAAAATTCGTTTTCTACAATTTTACTGCTGTAGCAAGACAGAACTTTTACCTTTTAATGAACAAGCAGAACATTAAACCGACCCCTCCCCCCTACTCAGTAACTACTCCACCATAGTAATATTGTATTACAAGGCACATGTTCATAAATAAAGCTGTAATATTTCTTACTGTACGTTCTACAGTTTTTTTAAATTCATAACAGTGTAAGCAATGAAGGATATAAATTTACTTAAAATATGCGCAGTGCAATAAATCTTTAACAGTCGGATGGCAATTTATTTGACTACCAGTTTGGCTCCTCAATTTTGAACCCGAAGCAGAGAACTTATTTTTTGATTCAAAAACATGGTTTAAAAAAAGCTAAAAGATAGCTATGTTGTTATGTTCGTCTGTTCCATCATGAAAGCAGTGGTGTTTTAACGTATCCTTGGGATTCCGATTCGTATCACATATATGGATGTATATTTTCAATTGAGTTTAGCCTATTGGCATTGCCATCGTTGTCTTTCCCCCATCATCTCACCTCCCAAGCCTCCATACCCCGACACCAACGATGAATATGGCGTCTTGCCTCAGCCAAATAATACACAAATGTCCACTAAAAAGAAGAAAATTGGTACAACATGAAGATTGCATAACGAAGTCAAAGAATAACAGTTTGAATGTAATGGCTGCCAAATTTGTCTGTTGTTTACTCACACAGATCTCATTCCAATGAAGATATTCAGGAAGATGTGGCTCGACATGATCCAGAAACTGCTCCCATATCGTCTTCTCCATTTTACTGATTTATTTGCTTGTAGTCTACTTTTACCATGCAATCGACAACGCGCCAACTGGAAATTGTTTGGGGTGATAGGTCCCGTCACGTGAGAAATATGCTATGACGTTCTTTGACCTTTGACGAGTACGTCATATGTGAGGAGAGTAACGCAAGGGGATATGCAGTCATTTCTCGGTGCTTTTTGGGTTTAGCCAAACAACCGTCTTTAAATCAACGAATGGGTGAAAAGTAATTTTCTAAAAAATTTCTTGACTTTTATATTGAATTCTGTAAAAATAATGAGAAGACAAAACTCAGGAAGTTTTGGTTTTTCAATTCTTTGACTCAGTAACCTGGCTAGTAATTAGTAATATCAGCTCCATCGTTGAAACATCAAACTGACAGAATCTTAGTTGATACTAGAAGTAATCTTTTCTTTTATTTCCTCCAACAACCATTAGAAACTACCTAGATTTTGTATAATCCTAACGCTAAATAGTATTAAATTTTACCTTAAAATAAAAATTTGCAAAAAATTTAATTAAGCGCACAAAGCAAGAGGTTTGCTTTGTCGATCCAGTGACACTTACAAGTGTTTGGGGGGGGGGTCTGTAACATAATTTTTAAATTGTTTTTTCCGCATGTCGATCCATTCATTTACAACAAAACTAAAAAATTTTTTTGATATGAAATTACTTGGGTATTACATATTGACTGAAGTTCGTCCTGGCAATGTCGGCGATTACATATTGCTGTCTTTTGCTGAACAGTTAGATCTTGACCTTGAATGACCTTTGAAAAATTAATGAATCGGAACTCGAACTATTTCTTTCAGTATCGCCTTTTCCCTTTTTTTATAATTTCAATTTTTTTTTTTGTTTTGTTTTGTTTTGCTTTAAAATTTTTAAAATGGCTTTGAAGTTTTTCAATTTTTAAATCTAAAATAAGAACAAAACATTAGTGCAAAGTGTAAAGGATGCTGAACCGGGAGCTCGACTAACTGAACACACGCGTGATGACTGATGTGTCAATGTAACGTAACGCACTGTCACACTGATGTAGAATGAATTATTATTTATTTTACGTATTCGTAGCAAGAATGGCCTTATTTAAGCATTTTACAAAATATAAATGTGTCTGGTATGCCAGCTGAGTATGCTGGCTCAACGAGAGGCCGTGTGACCAACTCGGCGGCCGAGCTATCAGCTATGCAGTTTTGCTTGCTCTTTTTATTTACTTGACGTTGTTTGAAACAAAATGACTTTGAAACAAGAAACAATTGTATTTTAAAGTTGATTTTATAATCAATATCAAATGCAATGTCAAACGCAAATTCCTTTGCAACTGTAAAATCAGTTTTGGTTGCTGTTTTTGTTTCGGTTCTGTTTCAATTTGGAGTTTCTCATTGCAATTAAAACGTCATCTTAATACAAATCTTTTATTGTCACTATTAGTTTTAGATTTTATTTCTATATCGCTATATTACCTCATAGTTATACTTACTTTCTTGTTTCTAAATCCGTTTTTTTCACTTTTTATTTTATGAAAAAGATTCGATCGTATTTTTAAATTTAAATTTGCATGTGATAATTTACAGTTTCGAATCGAATTTCATATTCAAATGTTCACTGTTTTGGCTCTATTTAAGAGCAAGCAAAACTGGCTGATAGCGCTGGGCCACCATACTGGTTAGAACCCCACAAAATGTTTAAAATGTGTAGATATCCGAGAAGTTCGTTCACAACGGTT